>JAZHYW010009583.1:0-40165 GCA_037355805.1 Ixodes ricinus
GATTAAGAAATAACCCATATGACGGGACGGGAAGAAATAAAAAGAAAGAAAAGCTTTCCACAAACCCAGGCTTTTGATCCTCTAGCTCTAATAACACTGCACACAATCTGTAAAAAAAAAAAAGAACAACAACAACATAGTCTTGCCCAGGGGCGTATTCAGAGGGGGGTCCGGATGTCCTGAGCCCCCTCTTGAATTCAGATTGTGTAAAAATTTAGGGATGGGAACGGGAAAGGGGGGGGGGGGGTCTTAAACATATGATACGCTGACCAACACCTGACCCCCCCCCCCTCCCCCCTCAAGAAATACCTCCGTCCGCCCCTGGTCTTGCCAGTTTACTTCTGATGCAGCCGATGCTGCAGTAATGCTAGCCACTAAAAGCCCAGTTAAAATATGCTTGTTTTCTTTTAAGAGCGCAGCTCTTAGGCGCCCGTTCCAGCTTGAGCGGCGTCGCCGCCGGCGTAACCGCGCGTGCATCATGGGAAATATCCCATACTGCACCGCGCGGAGGAGGAGGGAGGAGGAGGAGGAGGGGAATGAGGAGGAGTGGGAGGGAGGAGGAGGAAGGAGGGGGAGGAGGAAGGAGGATGAGGGGAGGGAGGAGGGGAGAGGAGGAGGCAGGGGAGGGGGAAGGAAGGGGAGGATGAAGGAGCGCAGGAGATGGAGGAGGAAGAGGGGGAGGGAGGTGGAGGAGGGGAGGACGAGGGGGAAAAGGAATGGGAGGAGGAAGGAGGAGGGGAGAAAAAAAGGAGGAAGGGGAGGATGGGAGGAGGAGTATTTGGTAGGATGAGGAGTTGAGGAGGAGGAGGAGGAGTTTACCTCCTCCCCTCCTCCTCCTCAGAGCTGCGCTCTAGTTCGGCGTTACAGGGAGTTGTCAACGGCTTTCATTTTTTAAACTAAACATAGGCAGCCATTGCTGCGCCTATAAACACCATATTTTCAACATTTTATATTATGTAAAAAAAAAATATATATATATATATATATATATGCAACAAGTTTTAATTCGAGCTTAAATAAACACCAATTAACACATTATTGTTCCTTGCCTTTTGTGGTCCTCACAGGCATCGCAATTGCGGCTAATATGGAAGGCCGACAACCAGACTCGAGATTCTGCATGGCAGAAGATCCTCCTCACCATGGGGGAGGAGGAAACAGGCAACGGCAGTCAGGGTAGGAGGGGAAGAGGAGGAAACGGGGGAAAAGTGTAAAGCAGAAACTGATCAGGGGCAAATCCAGAACTCCGTTTTTTTTGTTTTTTTTTGGGGGGAGGCGGGAAAATTTGTAAGGATACTATTCTCCCATTCTTTCTTGTGCTCTGGGGGTCCATCTATGTCAAATTGCCCTCCGAGAAGGGGAGGGGAAGGCGGCCGCCGTCGCCCCCCCCCCCCCAAAAAAAAAAAAAAAAAAAACGGAGTTCTGGATTTGCCCCTGATCAGTTTGTGCTTTACACTTTTACCCCGTTTCCTCCCTCTCCCCTCCTACCCTGACTGCCGTTGCCTGTTTCCTCCTCCCCCATGGTGAGGAGGATCTTCTGCCATGCAGAATCTCGAGTCTGGTCGTCGGCCTTCCATATTAGCTGCAATTGCGATGCCTGTGAGGACTACAAAAGGCAAGGAACAATAATGTGTTAATTGGTGTTTATTTAAGCTCGAATTAAAACTTGTTGCATATATATATATATATATTTTGGATCTGCCCCTGGAACTGATCGTCGGTCTTTAAGTGCCAAGTTCTGGGGATAGATGATTGCCCCAGCTTGGGCCCTCATTTTGTAAGATTCAAAGGAGCGAGCCTTATCCCCAAACAATCCTCAAATATATAACCAAAAGCACATACTTACAAAGTTACTCGTAGCACCTCTGCAGTTTACAGAACGGACCAACAACTTGGTCTGATAACTTATCCCAGTTAAAACTTTGTCCAGCGAACTCTAGCTCATTTCACAATTATAGCACTTCTGCACTTCCACAAAATGTGCATTTTATACATGCATAACTTTGAAGACAAAAAGGATCGATTGACTTGCCTTGGAAATAGCTAATATATTGTTTTAGACAAGTTCCAATCACCTGCTGGGCCAGAAGCTTCAAATCTCCAGTAAAAGAAGTTCCCCGTAATATAGAAGCAATCTACAAAAATGAGTCTGCAGAGTCAGCCTGTGCAAAACAGGAAGTAGCGAATTTCTTTATCTTCTCGACTCTTGGGGCATTTAATATTCCAAAGACAAAAGCCAACATCTGGACCTTTAAAATTCCTCAATATTCAAACATTACGAATAAAGTATTCAGAATCAATCGGTTTCTTGCACCAGACTTCACCGTTTCACACCAGTGCAAAGCACTGAAGCTTCACTGCTTAGCACCGATGCACACGCATTAAGCTTCACCGCTTTGCACCGATGTGCTAGGGGAAACGGCTGACATACCAGACCAGTATACTGCCGAACTGCAGAAACTGAACTCGACTGGGCGCACTTGTTTGACGAAATTAAGAACAAGAGAGAAATTTAGTTTCGCCCTCAAGAAGTGGGGCGAGGTGTTGTCATGACTTTGTGCTGCATTGTTGTGTCCAATAAAGAAAAAAAAAGACATATCAGATCAGCTCGATTGAATTAATCACCTTGGAAATTTTACTCAATATTGTAGGACAGCCAGCCTTCTTTGATTATGATTATGGTTCGATCTCCGAATTTAAAGGGCAGTACCGGAAAAGAAAACATCAAGCTATGCTCAAATAAACAAGGCAGTCGTTGCTTTCCTGGCCATGCTGCATTCAGCTGTTTTACCAAGCTCATCCTATCAAGTCCTTTCTTTTCTTAATGCAAGTACTGAAGTGTTTCTAATTTATTAATCGGTCTCTTCCCATACCTGTGCTTTTAGAAAAATATTTTCAGCCGCTCAATTCACATTAAATGTAAAGTCATTGTATTCGAAATATTAAAATTCAATTTGCTGTGAAACTTTAATATTCATTTCGGATTCGCAATGAAAAATTTGATATTCACACACCCCTACTATTTGCCAAGCTGCACTGTATTTTTCTAGAAAATAAAACAACAGGGGCATCTCTGGTGCCAAATTGGAGTGTCATCTTTCCTATTTAGCATTATGCACAATTCAGAATGACTTTTTAGAGTTAGGAAGACACAGTAAAACAGGCATGTTGCATTCAAATCATGAAAACAATTTCCAGTTTGGGACCTGCTTCCTTTAAGGTTCAGCAATTGGTGCTTACACACCTGGGAAGGTTGTAACTTGAGCAGCTCACTGCACTATATAATACTTGTTTAACATTTGTATAACTATATCCTACCAAAATAGTTTCTTTACACGATTTTGATGTCCATTATCACAATATCAACAATCAACAAAGTACTTGCACACCTCATAATAATAGTTCTCACACAAGCAGCAGGTTTTTGAGTGGTCTAAAAGCGTTGCTATTATAAAAATACTAGTCAAGATTAGAAGAAGGGATATTAGGCATTGCATTTCCTACAGGATTGAAGAAAATTATAATTGCTGCCACAATCCTTTTTCTTTTTTCTTCAGTTTTGGCACTTTAAATATAGAACTCTAAAAGTGCAAATGCCTGTTGCTATTAAACTGCACCATTTAAAGCTGTTAGTTGCTAATGAACGTGAAATAATAGAATTATACAGAGGCAAACATCTCCAGAGCAAGATATAAAATTACTACCTACTTTAGCTGGAAAGTCAAAGGGGATATGTGATACATATACTGCACCATGAGTGCCTCATGCAATCAACAGAAGGGACATGTTATAAACAACTGTACAAAATACTGCACATGTTTATTTCTTCAACTTGTAAAGGCAAATAAACGAGCATGGAAAAGGCCATCGAGTATTCCCTGCATTGCCAACCACTTGTAAAACGAGCATGGCAACGTCTTGTGAGCGTCATAATGTACAACGAAACTGTTCAGGGTTTTTCTTTTCACTGTCTATCATTTTCCAAGAGTGGTGAACACCTCGTAGTCGAGCACAGAGAAGTTATAGTCGCCCATGAGGAGGGTGCACGAAGCTCCTTCGCCATCGTAAGAGTGGGGCAGGTTGGAGTAGCTCTCCATGTTGGAATTGCAGTGGTTCGCAATGCTCAGGTCTGCACCCGCTCCAAATATTGGGCCGTACCTGTGGTGATAGAAAGGAAAACACAAATAATCGGGCAAGCTCTATATTGGTGTCTTGCGCAGATAGATGATGTGCTCAACGTAAAAGAAAATACATTTAACAAACTCTTGTAAAGCTTGCTTGTCCGCATGTGTTAGCAGCTAACTTATCTTTGCAACTTCATCAAACTGTTCCATGGACTCTCGCTAGATACTGTGCAGCACAATTTTAAAAACTTTAAAGTGTGCAATAAATAGGTACAACAATTTTACAGTGCAGTGTGTAACCTCCAAATGTCAAAAGATTGTAGTTACTTGGAGAATTTAAAATTGAGATATAGTACCAAAACATGCCTCAATATTATCCTGGTACCATCCTTCTAAAATCCATGACCTTTCAAGCAAACAGCATTGTTGGGTAGGGTGGTTGCTAATATATCAGGTATGAGCAGACACCTCCTGGAAGTGTTCCTGCTGTATGACTGTTTGTGCAAAATATCAGTAAGAACCAGCTGCGTAGACTTTCCATTTTCCTGGGGGGCAGGCTGAGAAGTTCTCCGGGGGGGGGGGAGTGCTTTTCCGTGCAATTTTTTTGACACCGGCAATTATCAGTAGTTTATTTTAGGGGTACATTTTACAGCGTATGTACATCGCCATGTCCGTCGCTGTGTGCGTTATTTTGTTTACATGCCATTACTAGAAGCTTGTTACATGGCACGTAAACAGCGTCTCGGTAAGGATCATGGCCCGAGGGGGCTCTGCCCCCCCCCCAGATCTCACCAGGGGGCCCGAGCCCCGATGCCTCCCTGTAGTCTATGCCTATGGTAAGAACTACCTACATGCACTCCAGCACTAAAATAATGTGGAGAACATGTTTTCTTCTATATTTAAGAAAGTGCCACTGATTAAGCTTGTTTTTCAGAATACAGCACTTGATTTGTGTAGACAAGAGCCCCTCCTAGGTAGCACATATCACCTAAGAAACGTCTGAAACTAGTCATGTACGAATAGTGGATTTTGAGTTCGAAGCGACTCGAAGTGAATTTGGCCGAATATTTTCCAATGGAATATTGAATAGTTTCTGAAGCCTTTTACTACTGTTGCAACATGCTTAATGAAAATCCAGCTAAACTCATGAAGGTTGTTCCCAAGCTTCCACTTGTCCATTTATAAGCTAATTTGAATCTAATTAGTATAGTTATAAACTGTGACCTCAGAAGATTTGATACCTTGGGATGGCAAACAAATGACGGCTCTAACATAAAATCAAACCTATAGAGATGCCCGGCTAAACCTAAATGAGTGGATTTACAAATATCGCTATATGCAAATATCCTTTCTTTAATCTAGAATTTGAAAACAAATAAAAGAATCACGAATGATGAATGCAGGTTGTCAGGGCATCTCTGCCTAACATATATCTTTGCATAACAACCACAGTTTAATTTTTTTTTTAAATTTTACTGGAAATGGAAATATAAACATTCGCAAAGTTTCCGTTTCTTTTTAAATACACCAGCTGCACGCGTGCACCATCCCGCTTTGGAAGTGTGCTTTTCCCTCAAGCACGCAATTGCGATATTCATACTTTTCCAAGTGTTGGTCGCGGCGGATTACCCCGTTGAGTACGCTTCTTACCGAGCACCGGTGCATTGCGGAGAAGCAACACCCGCAAAGCTCCCTTTCACGAGTGTTGCTTCCCCGCAGTGCGCCCATGCTGGGTAAGAAAGGCACTCAAAGGGGCTAACCCGCCGCGATCAAAACGTAGAAAAATATGAATATTGAAGTTCATTCAAAACTACTATTCAAAATTTCGAATATTCGAACAACAGACTGAAAAACAAATTTAGTACAAGCAAAAAAATTTTGTTTTAGTAACACAAAAAAAAAAAACATTTTTTTTTGTTTTGTTTTTTAGCCATGTGGCTAAGTTGGGGGCAATGGGGACTACAAGGATTGAGGCGAAATTGGTTCATTAAATAGCTAATTAACTAAATAGCTTAAATTAACTTTTTTAGATTTTCATTTTTTCGGGGCACAAGGTAGTTGGAGAATTGATGCACAAACTCATCAGTGCCATCTAAACCTTATGCAAAATTTTGATTAAAAAGTTGGCAGTTGTTGCTACAGGGCAAAAAATGTCATCCTTGTACACGGTTTGAGACTAAGCCGGCGAAGCATGCCCGTGGCGTTGATCACCCTGCTCTGCACCGGCTCCTTGACCCATGTGTCTGCGCCGCAGGTGACGTTAGCACAGAGAGGAGGGATGACGTCATGGATGCTGTTGCCAGCTTAGTTTTGGTTTGAAGCCTTGTACAAGGTGACATACCGCAAAATAACGAGCAAGCGACCACTCATAATTTGAAGATAATCGCGAAAAAATAGGGAATGGGCTCATGGCGAGGTCATCAATTTTACATATATATGTACTGCGCATAATTTTTCAGATGTTTCAAATTTTGGAGGTGGGCACTTAGTCCCAAATGGGCGGATTCACGGTATTCTACGGTATTTCTTTGTCATCATGATTAAAATATCTGAGTGTTTCAAAGAAATCCGAATTGACAAAAACTTTATGAAAACCACCGAGTGTTCTATATTTTAAGTTTTATCTCAAAATATGCGATCCTAACTATGGGAAATCGGCAGGATACTTTTCTCAATAATAAATACTCCTTAGGGCCATGTAGTATTTTAGGAGTGTGCTATATAAAAGAGAGGGCGTTGCTGCTCTTTTATCAATTTCTTCCATGACGTCATGCATCCACTTGGGCATGCCAGTACAGTGGTGCCGTCTCTCGACATGATAAGATATTTTAAAATTACTACATACTGTGACGAAAATTTTTCAAAATCTGAATCCAAAGACCTAAGCAATAAGCAACACACAAGGACTAGCCAAGCGATGACACAGCGCATGAGTCAAATCCATGAGCCGTGTTCCGCTCTATAGTTTAGACCTCATGGTTAAACTCCAGGGCTTATGTGAAGTATAGCTCTAAGACACGACTGTTTTAGAGTGTGAATGCGTGAGCCCATTCTAAAGTAATGCTTCTCCTCTTGCATGCTGACGCGCAGCGAGAAAGTGGCACCCACGACACTAATGACGGCTGTGCACTGCGGCGAACCAATCTAATAAAAAATTCCGAGGACACCTAAGCACTTCTTATGAGTTGCGAATGCAAAAGCATTCTCGGCGCCAAGAGGAGCAGAAGCGGCCGCAGCGCCGGCAGGGAGTGCAGCGATGTGCCGCAGAGACCGCCCTGCCATGTATTCTGAGACTTGACAACAATGGTGGATTTCGCCGACACGCAGCGCATTCCTACAAGCAGGGCGCCATATCTTTTTCACACGGCGCTCCGGCGGTGACATCACAACCCCCGCCCTCGCCCCCCCCCCTCCCCGCCCCCCGCGCAGGCGCAGCGCGCCCGCCAACTTTACGGTTTTTGTGACGATGCTTCTGGGTTGCTGTGCTTTTCTTTGCGTTTTATTTTTGAGGCGCATCTGCTTTGACCTCGAGCGGCCTCGTTGGCTTCTGTGACGAAGCATCTGATATGACGCCAATGGGCATTTAGGTGCCGTTTTTCGCTGCTACAGACAACAACTACAGACGCTGCCAGCTTCACTCCATAAAACAATTAGTAATGCTTTCGCATTAAAAAAAAATTGCCCTACATATGTAGATATCATATATAAGTCTCCAAAGGTAAAGAGTTGCCCTGAAAACGGCTTATTTCAGTCGTTTCCCGCTTCCAGGTTTGACCAGGAGTAAAGAAAATTTGTATTAGAGACACGGTCTTAACAAAAAAATCTCCACTACTCAGCTGAAGAGTTTCCTGAAAGCATTCAACCAATTGCAAAAAAAAAATTATATGTCCTAATTCCCATATGAAGTTTCTTTTTGCCCATGTCCACATTATTTAGTACAATACTATTTATATAATGCACAAAAGTAATTGCACTATTTGCATTTTTTTTTAAAATTTAAATGATTAGCAGTTTTGCTTTTAGTTTCTGTTACTTTGGAAGACATGAGACAGAAATAGCTTACCAAATCCCAAGATAACAGGGAAACTTACTCCGGGTGGTGCGAGATGGCAAACATCTTTTTCACGATGTCAAACTTTGTGGGTGGCATGTCGGCATTATTGATCAGGGTGAACAAAAATGCTTTTTCTGAGGGAATGTAGCGGCCGCGGCCGCCCGTCTTTCCCCAGGGAACGTCGCTGAAACCACCACATAACTGTCCTGGTGAGCCCTGGAACACAACAGAGGCACTACATCAACTTTGGAATATCACAGAACTTTGAACTGCTAGCAATTCTGCAACCAACTGCCAATAAAACACCTTACAAATAAAAAAACAAAACAAAAAAAAAAAAACGAGGACACCTAAGCACCTTTTTTGAGTTGTGAATGCGAAAGCATGAATGCCGTTCTTCTGCTCCCTTAGTTTGTCTGCGGCGTAGTGGTGTGGACGACCACATTTCGCTGGCCGACGGCCGAGCGCGCGCTTCCGTGAAGTGGCTGCGCCGCGCTTAGCTCAGCCGTGCGGCCTCTGTGGAGTTTGCCGGAGCAGGCTGTGCAGCCAGGCCTCACCACCGCACCTCTTACCAGGCCCGCACCGCTGCACGAGAGCCTATGAGAGCCTTGTTCCTTGATGATGTGCGCCAGCCAATGGGAGCCTATCCATCAAATTTCTGCTAAAAACGATATTGGGACAAGGGAAGGGGCCGCTTGGCGCGGCTTCAAAGCTGATGATGTTGGTTCGCTCCTTGGGACAGTTAATGCTTTCGCATTAAAACTGTAAATGTGCAAATATAATAAGATTTAAGAAAGGAATTAATGAGACATTGGGAGTTGGGTGAAGCTTCAACCTCAAATACTGTTATTCATTTACGGTAAGGAAAGAGGGACATTTAAGACAAACAGACAAGACAGGCTTTCGACTTTCAACAAAACATTCCCTCAGAAAAAGCCTTTTTGTTCACACTGATCAATAATGCTGACAAGCCAGTAAACGTTTTGTTGAAAGTCGAAAGCCTGTCTTGTCTGTTTGCCTTAAATGTCCCTCTTTCCTTACCGTAAATTAATAACCAACACGCTCAACCATCTACACTGTTATTCAAAATGAGGCAGCTTGAAGACGTCTTGTCTCAATCATTCTGATAAACCCGGGAGCACAGGATGTGTTGTGCTTGCATTCTGCGTGCACTGTGGTTGGCTATGCTTAGTTAGGAGGAGCTTTGGGTGGCCTTGGATGCACTGCACACATGACACACGCATGTGCTCACCGGGTCGATCGGAATAACGAAACCAGTTTAAATTTATTAAGGAATGGAGTGTGTGAAGAGTATCCTTTAATAACAAGTTTCCATGTGTTTGTCAAAAAATCAGCAGAACCCATCCTTTGGGAATGATTATCTACGTTAATGTGAATAGCATCAAACGGTGCGGAGTTATGCGCGTTCGTCGGGTGGCCGGCACACTCTAGATACGCGCCAGCCCACTCTTGAGGGCGATTCTAAATTTGTTGACACTTTCACAGCCCTGCGCACGATCTCCGCAGCCCAGCACGTGCGTTTGTGTCATGAGGAAGGCGAGCAAAGGCACGCGCCATACGCACAAACACTCAAAATGGTACCGACCAGACTTTCTGGCGTCTCAGCTAGTCTCAACCAACGGTACTCTAAACGGTTGTTTATATCTAGCCATAGGACGCGCTTACAGCGCTGTCACCGCAGGGAGTGCGCGCGTCTGCATGCACGGGCCCATTCCGCCTCGTGAGGCTGAGCCGTGCACGCTGCATCACCCTCTCCCGAGCGCGGGAGAGGGTGAGCTAGCGGCCATGCTCAGCCTCACAGAGCGGAATGAGCCCTCGTGCAGCGGAACGCGCGCTGGCACCAGTAGCTGTGACGCGCTGCAAAGCGCGTCCATGGTAAAGATATAAACAACCGTTAGTGTGCGTTGAATGACTGCCTTCATGGCTCTGTGGTTAGCACGTCTGCCTGCTGATCAAAGGGTCAACGGTTCGAATCCCAGCCAGCGCCGGTCTTTTTATTTATTTATCGACCCGCGGCGTAAGAGGTTAGATAGCCAGATAGATACATAGACGAAAAGTGTGTGAAGTAGCCAAAGAATGCTATTCGCATTAATACTATACTGGGAAATATATTTCACTGCGCAAAAATCCAATGCCATGGTGCCAACAGCTGTAGCGTAGTTGGAACGACTGGACACGTACAGCCTCAAAGTTTTCCCCTTCAAATTGGGAGGGATGGCCTCCACCATCTATTGTCGTGTAAACCCGTTGAGACAGCAGATAGCCGTCTCTGTTGCCTTGGCGAATCTGGCATCTCTGCGCATCGGCGGCAGCCCTCTCCTTCGGTGCAGTGCGAAAGCGGTGACAGCGCAATGCACATGCATTCTCCCATAAGGGGGTTTCCAAACTGCCCAAAAAGGGTTTAGCGCTGAAGGCTGCCCTCTAATGCAAATGACCGAAGTAAAATTTATTCTCCTAGTGAAGTACTGCACTTTCCAGGCTATCGCCCGCAAACTATACATGTTAAAAAGTTTAAATTTTTGGCTGTACGGACTGTTGAAGCGTGCAGACTATACAAAAATTTTGTTTTTCAAGATCGTTCCTTATGACGAGACGTGACAAACTTTGTGAATGTAAGAGTAAGTTAATGATGATTTATGTATAATACAAGCTTCTATGTGAGCTAAGAAAGCAGACATTTGTCAAGATGTGCCGGGTATGAGAAGATTTTTGTGTCGACTAAGCACCAGGTACGGACTATGCACGGCGTGTGGACTATGCACCGGGTATGGACTATCTAAACAAAAACTTTTTTTTTTTTGCCTAAAATGGCTTTTGTGGATTATACACCAGTGCAGACTATAGCCCAGAAATTACGGTATTTGGGTTCTGCTTCTTCCGAGAGTGCATGTGCCTCGAGTCCTTAGTGCTCTTGCATTGCAAGGAGCTTCTTGTGGTAAACCGAAGTAATCGCTTGGGAAGCGGGTGCATCACACCCGCTCATCTATCTATTGGCTTCAGTGCTAAGCGGTAACGTCATACATCCACTGCGCTATCGTTGGTGCATCCTGATTAGGGTTCCGTGTTTTCGGAGTTTATTTTTCTTCAAATTCGGGCTTTATTATTTTTTCCGGAGTTGGGTGTTTTTAGGTGTTTATTTTCAGTGCCGGGCAAATAAAACCGGGGTTTATCGGTACTAATGTTATTAAACGACTGCATATCTAAAAATTTGTGAACCCTAAATCCCCCCCCCCCCCCCCGGTCTCCACTTTTCTTCCAGGATCCATGGAACGTCATGCCGGTACCGAGAACAGAAGGAGAGAAGGGAAGGGACATGGTTCCCAAAGAAAGAAGCAAGCAACATCAAGGACAGTTAGTATAAGATGTGTTCAGGGTCACACACAAAAAAAATGCTGCAGATAAAAATTTATTTTTTCAAGACTGGGTATTTCCTCATTCAGGGGCAGTTCGAATTCTGGGCTTTTCAGTTTTTCCTGATTCTGAGAAAACCACCATTGGGGGTTATATTTATCTGAGTTTATTGGTATTTACCGCAAACATGGATAACTATAATCACGATCTGCCACACTGACGTTGTGAAATCACGTGGGGAGCAAAGCTTCGTCATTCAGGAGTCAGCTACGCGCGCCGATGGTCGCCTGTTCACGCAGGCTCCTGCGAGTCATACTTGGTCCTGCCGCTTGTGGATCTCTTTCACATCCTCTCGTAGTACCAAGCAGAGCGTCGGGCTGCAGATAGCACGGTCTGGGGTTCAATTCTCACTGATCCACTTGGTAATTCTTGCTCGTTACAATTCATTATGCCAAATTATGAGTATGCATGATTAATTCTTGGATGCTTGTGGACATTGCCAACTATGGGATATGTATGCTTTATGTTGCCTTGGCTTGTGTAGAACAATTTTTCATCACATACTCGAACGTGACACTTTCACATGAAATGCAGGCCATAAACAGATTCTGTGTTAAAATACCAGTCATTTCAAAAAATTACCATGACTGGTACATTTTTTGAAAAGGAGCCTTGAACTATTTTTTGGGATAATATTGTCGTCCATTGCAGACGTCAGTGTCCAAATGAAAAGTGATAATTTGCGACGTCCAAATTGTGATAATGTGGTAATTAGAATTAAGAGACGATTAGAGAGATATAAAGTGACAATTCATAAAAACATGATAATTAGCAGTGTCCTATAATCCACTAATTAAATTTTTACACATTCGCCATTTCTGGCACATTCCAAGTAGAAATTTGTGCACGCTTTGTCTAAATCTGCTATAGTAGCTGTTGGAAGTAAAAAACAAAATTCTTAAAGGGGCTGTGCAACGTTTTTAAGGTTGAAAGAATTTGCAGTTTGTATTTTTTACATTGTTTATCTTGAGACAAGTGACAAAAAATGTGTCACCTTGCCTCGAAAAACTGCTATTCCGTTACATAATTGCATGGGAAAAAACGAATTATTTGCCAATCAGCAGCCGTGTGTGGCGGTTACGATAACTACGATGATAGCGTCTCTGGGGGACACAGGGAAGTCAACAAAACCTGTCCCCCCTACTTCTACACTTGTCGTCAGCCCCGTGGCGAACCGTCTTTTGTGTCGATCGCTCGCCGCGACCTTCCGACGATGCTAATCCTTTAAAAGTTGACAATTATGAAGGAAGCTGCTGGGGTCTCCGAAAAGAGAAACCAACGGGAAACCAGGGGGCTATGTTCGACAAATGTTTCGTTTCTCCTAAAAAGAAACAGAAGTGACAGAAGTGACAATATCACGTCTGATTGGTTAGAGGCTCAAATGACAAAAGTTCCCTCTTTCGTCATTTGAGCCTCTAATCAATCAGACGCGATATCGTCACTTCCGTCTCTTTTAGGAGAAACAAGACATTTGTCGAACATAGCCCCCCAGGTGGTGCCCCAGAGTATGTCACTTGAAAGAGGATGAGCGAGTTGGGATGCACTTTGATCTTCTATTTGTTTCATTTTTTAAAATAAAAACTACTAGTGCTCGCAAGAAAATACGGTTTTTATTTCTTTGTTTCATAGGTGATACAGATTAATTTCTGCAGTTAATTAGCAAAAGTTCATGAAATTGTTGCATCACCCCTTTAACGCTATTCAATGGCAAAGTTAGGTTGTCTCCGCTCAATTCCGAAGATTTCGGGATAATGAGTGATTTTGAATTAAAAAGCCCTAGTAAAAGACACTATGTCGTTTGCTTCGCTGAAAAATGGGATATATATTTTTAAATCTAATTTTAAACATGAGCGGAAATCGAAACCGAAACTTCGGCTCCGTCCGGCAACATTGGCCTCGGGCCGCCAAGAACATGGCCATCACGTGGTACGAGATGTCACGTGATCCTCGGCCCAACGACGGGCGGGATTGGGGCGGGCGTGTGGCAGGCGCGAGTGTCGTCTGCACCGCACTCTTCGCCACGTGTTTGGTGTCTACGGCATTCGACGACGTCTGCACAACTGCGGCGTAAGTCTGCGCACGTGGTGTCCGTAGTGTGGACGAAACTCCGAGAGACAATAATCACGAACGGTGAGACGACGACGGTGGTTGTGACGCGGAAGACGGCGGGACCACGGCGGGCGGCCGGACGGCTCCCAAGAAGCGCGCTGCGCAGGCGCGTTACGCCAATCACGTGGACACCGCTGAGCGCCGAGAGGCAACGTTGCTGACGTCATGCGCTACGCTCGCCCAGAGAAGTAAAAACAAGAAAAAGGGGGCCATGATGATGACGTTTAGCTCAATGTTGGCTCCTGCCGATGCCGTAGCCTTGACTGCACTGTTGGTTGCGCCTGAATTCGCCCGCTCGAGTCAGCCGATTTCGGCAACTTGGCGAGTTGCAAAGTTTGCCGGACTGTTTAAGAAACATTTAGACAGAACTGCGTCATAATATTTGACGTGTGGTCTTCCTAGGCGATACTGAAGAGGACTGCATTGTTTTTTTCAAAACCAAAAATGAAGCGGAGTTGCCCTTTAAGATTCCTAGTAAAACAAAAGTAGACTTCTCACGGATTGTTACTAATTTTCCCATTCATGTGTTTAATTAAAATATATGTATGTACATCTTAGATTACCTTTATGTTATTTTATCAAGACATACACGTTTCAAACGCCAAAAGCATTGTAATTCCTTCAACAACAAAATCTTGTAAGAACTACTTTGTGCAGCACATGAATAATGTGCAAAACTTTCTTTTTTCTTGGTGGGACAACAAGTATAAGATCCAGCATAGTGAAACTAATGAAAAACTTTAACTTATATTGATAATTTTACAGAATGTATCGTACATGCATTATGCATGCCTCATGATTTGTTATGCTTGGTTACGGGGAGATCTGGATGGTTTTCGATGCGTTGTACGCACAACACACTCATGCGCTTCCCGGGTTTATCAGAATGATTCGGTCAAGTTTAAATTTATTCAGGACTCATGACGTCGTGAAGTCATGTGGAGAGCTACACTTCATCATTTGGGAGCCACAGCTGCGTGTGCCGATAGATGCCTGCTACCACAGGCTCCTGTGAGTCATGCTCAGTACAACTGCTTGAGCTTCCGTTCACCTCCTCCTTGTGGCGCCAAGCAAAGGTGCCGGGCCACTGATTGCACAGTCTGTAGTTCAATTCCTGCTGTGCCATCTGGTAGATCTAGCCAATTACCATGAATTATGTGTATATAAGTAGGATTAAGCATGATTAAATATGCCCGCTTTGTATGCTCATGCATTGCCTGCTCTGGGCTATGTATGCTTTACATTGCCTTAGCCTAAATGTAACTGTTTTTTGTTACGCTCAATTGAGCGTAACAAAAAACAGTTACATAAAAGCAGTGGTTGTAGGTAGCGAGTCATCGCGAGCCAATCTGACAGCATTGTGCGCAGCTTTTGATGCTTTTAACACAGAATGGGGCCGGATGTCATGCAAAAAGCGTTATGCTTAAGCATAACGCTTTTTGCATAACATCTGGCCCCATTCTGTGTTCATAACGCTTTTTGCATAACATCCAGCCCCATTCTGTGTTAAAAGCACCAAAAGCTGCGCACAATTATTGCTGTCAGATTGGCTCGCGATGACTCGCTACCTACAACCACTGCTGAGGCTGACAACGCTTCCGGGTGGGACTCCCATCACTCTTTTATGTCGCTTCAGTATCTCAATCTCCTCACAGTTTAAATTTGCCGGAGAATAGCACAAAGCAGAATTTAGTGCCTAAATTCTAAGAAAAGCTAGGGCGTATTTTGATGACGGGCAATACATCGCCAATTGGAATATGCTAGCTAAGTTGAATATTTCAAAATTAGTAAATTTCAGGTAATTAATTTGCCAATCACAACTTTACCCCCATAACCTGACGTCCACCACAGTTGATAACATTATCCCGAAGGAATCACTTCTTTATTTCAAGTGCCCTCTTTTTAAAAATTATTCTCTGTCGTTGTGAAACATTCTGTATAACTATGGGTTCCATGCTTTCGGAGTTTATTTTTCGTCAAATTCAGAGGGTGTTTTTCAGAGTTCATTTTGTCCTATTCCCAATTATCCGAAATTCAGAGTTTCATTTTGCAATGTTTCCTACTTTTCAAAAATAAAAATAAAAATTTATATCATCTGGGTGTAAGCATGTGCTAGATTTAAAAGAACCCACTTGCATCAAATAATATTTCTTCAGCTAGATTTGGCATTGGTGCTCTTGCCATGGGCCATACATGTACAGTCACGCAGAAACTAAATAGCCCCAAGCGAGTGGGCGTTCTCCCCGTTCAATCAGACCAAGCTGAGAAGACGCGGATGATAACCGCAGTTTCTTTGCGTTGGTGGGCTGCCCCGTCTGCTTCACATGGACGAGTCCTGACGTCAGCGCTAGTACGAAGGAAAACCGCCAGGATAGTGCTCCTCAGAAAACAAACGCTCACTCGCTTGGAGCAATTTAGTTTCTGCGTGACTGTACTTCAAGTTAAGTAGTAAGTACACTGGGCAAAATGTACTTAAAGTGAAGTACTATGAATACAATGTATTTTCAAAGTAAAGTACAAGTGCTCTTTAACACAAACTTTCCTGATGCCCTTTCGTTCCCCTATAATATTTATTTTTTTTAAACTGATATGCATTGTTTTAGAGGTATTTGGCAGTATGTGCATCAGTCATTTTCGGAAATGGCGGAGAATACTGGATAAAGTCAAGCAGTCACAGAGCAGTTGTTTTACTCTCGCCGATGAACTATTTAACACAATTCAACTTATAAGGCACATATTTGTTGACGAAGCATAATTTTGTGTTAACAAGACCAAATTTAGAAAATGTACTTTGAAGTCGGGGTTGTACTTTCCTGAGGAAGTACCAGAAACAATACTTAAAGTACAAGTATATACTATAGAATGTACTTCAAGTAAAGTACTAGTTTTCTAAACATACTTGAAGTAGTACTTTAAGTACGAGGTACTTAAAGTACAAATAGTATAGTCCAAACTAGAAACCAGAACAACGCCTTTGTCGTGACCCAGAAGTACAATGACTTGTTGTCTCGAATGAGCCTAGCTTGACGATATAAACGGTAGATTCCTTTGTCAACGATCCGAGATTTGAAAGGAAACTGGGGTGGCATTTCCTCAAGACCCTGTACTCTGACCAAAGCTAATCGTAAAATACCTTCCTTTTTTTTTTTTTTTTTTTTTTTTTGTGGTTGGGACATTGAAATTTATGTTTATCGGACAAACCCTAATTGGTAAAAATTTTACCGGCAAGCGTTTTTCTGAGTTTTCTAGATTTATCCAAAAACACGGAACCCTATGTGTAACCAAAAATTGGTAGCTGAGAAGCATGTCATATGATGGCATAGATAAACTTACCAAAACAATAACAAAGGTCGGGCTATGGCCATCGCACATGTGGTGGAAAGACTCGGCAGAGTAGCCGTGATTCGATGCCCGGTACAGTAATCTCCAAACTTGCTTGGGGCTACCGTACCAGGCGTTGAGTACCTGCTGCAACCGCAGCTTGTGGCCTGTCAAGAGCTGCGAGCCTTGAAAGAACCTCAGAGAGGTCCTGGGCTGCAGGTGTCGTTCCTCCAAGTGAGTAAATTTGCTTGGCAGTGCAGCATACCGATACCTGCAGGGAGCAAAACATAGCCTTATAGTAACAGGCAGCTGAAGAAACACACAGCATGATTTATGATGTTAAAGCTATTTGCTTTGTGGATTCATTCCTCAGCGTTCTTACTGGCTAATGCAGTAAACTCACTGACTGCTTGGGACTCACCATGCCCTGCGTACCTTAACCTCCGGTTAATGCCAGAAAATTTGAGTTAATGGTTAATTATATATCCCGAGGTAGTAATAAACAGTTCTATGCTGTTTCTTTCCAAAAAAATTGTAATATTTTTTGTGCAATCTTCATTTAAAGCTCATTACAAACCGAAACTGAAACCCAATTGCCTGCGGCAGGCAACATTACTCCCTTTGTCGTTACATACATCTCTAACCACGTGGTATTAATTGTGATGTCATGTACCAGGCGGCTGGGTGCAGCTCGGCGCAAGGGCGGAAGTGTCGTCTGCTACGGTTGGCAGTCTGCCACCTCCGACGACGCTTGTACTAACGCGGCCGCAGCTGGTGTTTTAGCGCAGAAAAAGGCAAGTTTTCCCCAAGGGCTTGTTTCGAAAACATTAGTACAGAAAGTGAAGTTCGGTAAACTACATGTGAGATATGTCACGACGGATTTGTAAAAGCATGCCGTGCTCATTGTCACAAACTGGCTCTCTCGCACGCGACGGATGCTTCCGGCGATGACGCATGCTCGCACGGGAGCACACAGGCAGATACGCGTTCCGCAAATTATGTGGTCAACGATGAGCGTGCTGCTAGCACCGCCTGTAGGCTTTGCTTAAACAAACAAGCAAACAAATCTCTCTGAGAGCCCTAAGCATGACGCAGGTAGTGCAGGGTGGGCTGCACCAACACGGTGATATTGACTGCGTTGTTGGCTTTGCCGCGCCTTGCCAGCTATAGATTAGCAGATCTTGGTAATTTCACGCACCTCAAACTTTGTTTGTCAGGTTCATAACTTTTAGGCGGAAATAGGTCAAAATATTCGGCGTGCGGTCTTTATAGTCGATACTAAAGAGAATTGCAGTTTTCTTAATATGTATAAATGAACTATGGCCCTTTTAGCTGTCTGTGACTATATAAGGACTATGTTGGGAAGTGACGATGCAGCTTAGCCATCACCGTGATGAAGAACCGAGCGGCAACACCACGTGTTTGTCCGTATCGGCTTGGGGGCGTTATCCTTGTTGTCTTATCTTACCTTGTTATATTAACGGGTGCGGCTTGGAAATAAACGAGTTGCTACTATCACATTGATGGGTCGGTCTCGCTTACTTTACTTCAGACTATCTGACAAGTGAAATGTGAAACGGACAGTGAAGATATTTAGGGAACTGCACTGATGATAAACATATTCTTCCACACCTTTACTTGACTCCAAGGAATGAAGTCAATTCAGCTAAAACTTTCAATTCAATTCAGGGCTTTAGCTGTTTTTAGCTTAGAAAACATATATTGGTATGAGGCAAATGAAATGTTGTGCAACTTTGTGTAACTAACACTAGAATCGGGCCTGTACTAGCTAGTTTCAAATGCTGCAGAAAGGAACCTTGGCCACACTCTTAAAAAAGCCCGTGCGTCTACTTTCCCGCACAACACACAGAGAGGCAATCATCGCCACTTACGAAGGCAGCGCAGCGAATGACGATGCCGAAACATATGTTTAGACAAAAAAATGCAGTCTGAGTTGTGACATTAAGCAATGCTAAACGTCACGGTTGCATTGCTTAATGTCCCAACTCAGACTGCATTTTCCTTTAAAAATCCGCCTGGTTCAGGTATCAAACACGGGAGAGGTCCCAGGTTCAATACCCGGACCAGGCGGATTTTTGGGTCGCGCACCAGTCACCTAGCTGTGTTTGGAGATTTGTGTTTGTCCTTTGTCCCTCTTGTTCCCCTTCTCCAGGGATTATTTTCGTCATTCTTGTCCAGCTCGCTTGCACCTTTGCATTTATTTGCATTATAATGATTCCTTCATCGTTTCTATTACTCACCTCATCTCCGCCTATGTCTCCAAATACAGACATCATTGGTTACACTTTGTCTAGATCACTCTTGCAAAAATGACTGCTACACCTGCCACTCTAGATCATACTTGTATTTCTTTTTCCCCAGAATGGTAGTCTGGTGGAATGCGCTTCCTAATGACATCGTCACCGAGATCAATCCTGAACATTTTCGTGCTGTCGTTGCCAACCATATAAGAATTATGTGATTACGATTTCTTTTTTGCGTGTGTGCGTGTCTGTGCATTATGCTTTGATGTGCATTGGTTGCACTTATTTGCAATATTTTTTTAAAATGTTGTATTTCTTCTGATTATGCGTTTGGTTTTTCTGTATGTTATACTTTGTGTGCAGTCATTCTTTTTGTATAATCTCAAAATGTATTTCTCCTGCTTATGCATCTGGTCTTTGTGTGTTGTATGCTTTGATGTGCAGTTGCTCTTATTTGCAAAATTTTCTTCAAATGTTGTATTTCTCCTGATGATAAATTTGGATTTTTGTGTGTTATACATTATTTGCTCTTATTTGTAACATCCCAAAATTGCTGTATTTCTTCTACCTCTTTCCCTCCTTCCCCCCTTAATGTCCTTTACAAGAGGACCTGTCAGGTATTTAAATAAAAATTTAAGACTGCTTACATCTAGGAATGCGATAGCATTTCTACACGCAGCGCATTCCTACAAGCAGCGCGTCATATCTTCCTATCGCACACAGTGCTGCGGCGGAGACATTGCTCTCTCACTGCGCAGGTGCGGCGAACCTTGCTGGCTTTATGATGGCTTCCATGACGAAGCATTTCGTTGCTGTGCTTTTCGTTGTGTTTTATTTCTGAAGTGCATTCGCTTTGACCTTGAGCGCACTCGCCGGCTTCCGTGACGAGGCATCTGCGTTGCTGCGCTTTTATTTGTGTTTTATTTGCGAGGTGCATCCGCTTTAAACTCAAGCGGCCACATCGGCTTTCCATGACAAAGCATCTGATGTGACACGTCGCAGCCAATTTATGTGCCGTTTTCGGGGTTACAGACACCGCCGGCTCCGCTCCGTGGGACAGTTAATGCTTTCGCATTAGTAAATAAATGTGAAGAATGGGTACCAGCGCACTTTAGTTATGTGCCTTGGCCATGGGAGGGCCAGACTGCTGATGCAAAAATGTGCTCTGATAGAAAAACAAAACCTAGAAATGCGTCCAAATTGTGTGTCGCTTTGGAACACTACAATAAATTTGGACACACCTTATACGTTTCTATTTGAAACCATACCTATAAATTTACTTATTAGAAGGTTAACCCCTTGAAAGTAATGAATAAACTAATTACACCAAACATTAATAAATTTCACAAATAGTCCCTTGGACAGAGACCAATACGACATTAACTTTTTTTCTGTGCGATGCATAATTTCACAAGAACAATTTGGCCCGCGTTTTGAGAAACACCCGGTATACATTTCCAGAGACTGAGTGAGTGCTTAAGAGTCTCTCCATTGCATTTGCTTACACTACAAACAGCTAGTAAAGAAAGAAGGAACACTGCCACACCTCTCCAAGGTCAACTCCATGGGCACTGCACCCGTAGGTTCGACCTCTTCTGCGAAAACTTGACTGTCAATTAGCAGAAGGCGAACGTGATTGATGACACCCAACAGTTGCTGAAAAGAAAAAAAAAGGATATATATACTGTAAACGACTTAATTTTCGCAGGCTCAAATTTTCGCGAATCGAGTGTAGCTTCTGTAGCGTTCACATATTGCCCGAATTGTTCGCGGGACGTATTTTTCGCGTTTGTAGGCGATTCGCGAAATTCACGAAAATTAGGTCCTTGCGAAAATTTAATCGTTTACAGTATATATATATATAACACACAATTCACGTTACACAAAATTTAAAAGAGACCATAAAAATTTGTAGCTGTATTTCTATCTATCGATCACGCCGTCATGTGCAGTATTGTGTTTTATAAGGAACACAGTGAATGCTGATGTCTAATAGTAATATCGACATTCTTGGCACGTGCCGCCATGTCTCTTCAAAGCGTCCCCACGTCCTCCATTGCTGCTGCTTCTTTTGTTCTGCCATGAAACACATGCACACACTACAGGACGATGCACAGATTGAGGCGAGGGGCAATTGAGCGTCAAGTACAGCGACTCGGAAAGGGATGACACGCAACGGGTGTGAAGACGCCAAGATGGTTGGCAGTGCAGGTGTCCGGCTGCTGGCCAATTATGCGACGCTCACAACGGACACTGACGAGTTTGCTTGCGCGCACGTTAAAATATCCTACTTTCCTGCACCACTGTGGCAAGGGCAGTGCTAACACAGAAAATATTGTATGCTGCTTCATGCTAAAGGGGCACTGAAGTCGATTCTGAGATCGTCCTTTGTGTTGACAACTCAATCTAGACACTCTAAGCATCCCAACAAACCTGAAATCACAATCGTCCGTAGCTTATTTCCTCGTTAAAAGCGTGTTCAAAGATCGCGACATGCCCTTTTGGAGAGTGAAGTGGTCCACGAAGGGCGCCTGTCAGCAAGTTGCAAGCAATGGCTTCACCCGATGAGAAAAAGAGGAGTCTTATCCGAATGTGTACCTATCAGACCCTCTTCGAAACGAGATATAATAAAATCATTCAGAATCTGCTCGTATTGTAGGGCTTTCATTGGTCCACACCAGTGGTTCTCAACCATCGATGTTTCGCGGACCCCTTGTGGATCGGCGGAGATGATGGAGGACCCCGTTCATGGTGAAGGGAGGGAAAAGGTATAGGTAAAATATATTAATGCTATTAAAAAAATGGATATAACTAAGGGCTAGTGTGAAGTAGACTTCTCTTATCGACATACAGAGAAGAAAACTCGCCTGAAATTTGAAAAAATTATTCTCGATCTGAAAAAGACGACTTTTATTGCCGGGTTTGACTGATGAGGCAGGGCTTCGCGGACGCATAGAATGCCTTCGCGGACCCCAAAGGGTCCTCGGACCCCCATTTGAGAACCACTGGTCCACATAATGTAGCCCGCGAGAAAAAAGTCCACATGTTTTTCTATTGCCCCGAGATGAATAGGCGGTTTTGTAATATAGGGCTTGGTATATGTGGGAACTAACACATCTTAAACAATGTAAGATCAAAAACGACCTTTTTAAAAATGACTTCAGTGCCCCTTTAAAGTTGCACAGGGGAACTTTGTATTCACTTTATGCCTCGACAGCGTGTCTTCTGTATCTTTGAAATAAAGCCCTGTGCAGGAAAGGAACACGGGGTTCACGCCTCATGCAGTGGGACACCCCAGCTTGGAGCCTGCTATTTCGCGACTCCCCATTTTCTTCAGAGCACATATTCTATTCTCCGTGCTTCCTGCACACTCTCCCACCATATGTGCGAGCATGCTCCCTCAATTCCTCCTAGCCATTTAGTGGATCATATAACTTCTATACTCGGAGTAAGAGCAATTTCGGTTGCAAGAAGCATTCCAGAGGAAAAAGGAGATTCCATTAAACAGCAAAGAAAAATACTCGTGGATTTGTCGACTATATCTTTGTCGTAATCTAGGAGCTGACGAAAGAGAAGAGGAGTGGTGCGGGACGACACGGGCATGAGCAGAGACGTTCGGCAGCAATTCGAAAAGCCGGACGTCTGTTCGGCAGTAGTCAAATTTAATTTCTTGGCTGCCATAACTAGGTTCTTCTCCGGTCTCAAACACGCGGCCCGCAGCACTGCTGGGATGCGGCCCTCAAGCATCCCTGACTGCAAGCCCCTTCCCATGGCTCGAAGTGCTACATGCCAGTAAATTATGCTTTTTATATGGTCGATTCATTGCCGCTCGACAAGGAGCTGTGCTCATATAACGTGGTCGCAGATTTTGCACAATTATTTTCCTTTTGGACTGAGTATTGCTTCGTCCAGATATTTGCTTCTTTGCACTTTCTCGGTAAATAAACCAGAACGACAATACCGCTACTAAGCTACAAACACAATTTCTTTGCTCAATGAGGCACCCTCAGCTGTGCAAAGTCACACTCAGCAGGAGCGACTGCTAAAAATAAAGCTATGAGCTTGGGTTTCTAACCATAAAATATACCATTAAAATACAAGTACTTTATTATAATGCTGTAATAAAACGGTCACGAATGCCAAATCTGCCGTATGAAGAGATATTATTCCACGCCTGTTCACCCAAGGGAATTCTGAGACAGGGCAACGATAGTGTACTTGCTCTGGTTCTATTGAAAATTGCCAGAACGTTGGCGTTTTAAATTTTGTTAATACATCCGCCATGGACCCAAAGTAGTTGTATGTGCTAATCAAAACTTAAGACGTTACTCGCAAAACATTGAACATACAAAACGCACAGATCACGAGGACCTTTCACTAGAAAATCTCATGTCGCTGGGAGACTTGGCTGCTTTGCAACCTGGAACATTGCTCTTTCTCTTTGTCCCAAATTACAAAATGCTAGCCTCCCCTCCCCTCCCCTCCCCTCCCTCCCTCCCTCCCCCTCGTTGGCCCCTCGACCTTTCAGCAGCATCCTATCTGGCCCTCGCACTCATATGAGTTCGAGACCCCTGTATCTACTCCAATCAGGAGTTCGTGAAAACTATGAGTGCAAGCTCATGCAGGTATAAGAAAAGGTTTACTGCCTATGCAGCTCACACTTGCAGCTCTTACAAAATGATCATGACTATCATAAATGAACTAGGAAGGCAAAAATAGGCACGGTTGCAAGAAGATTGTGCTTTAGAAAGCATATTTGACCTTCTGTGTTCTTGGTTACGCAAAAGATTTTCCCATGTATATTTGTACATGCTCACCTCCATCATGTAAAATATGCATAAGGCTAATTCTATTCTGTATCTAGCAAGAAATACGGATAAACCACAGTGAGCTAAACTGCTGCCACATTGATGTGAAAAATCGGAAATAAAAACTGGTGTTTTTCGTTCATCAAGACGACAACATAAATAATGCTTTGCTGTTTCGTTTATAGAATTAACTCCTTTTAATCAAGTTATGCTTTCATAACACTTAAAAATTTATTTCGTCAAGTGGGTTTCTGGTTCTGACCACAGTTACCATAAAATGCTGAGTCAATGCCTTCACATGGGCAAGTCTCGAACTTTGATTTTTGTAAATTCTAGAATATGGCAGGGTACATGAGGTATAGATAAATGTGACCTGAAAAATTCCCACCAGCCAATTTTGTCAAAATTACCTCGTCATTACAGGATGGTGGTTGCTCTCTATTCTACAGTAAGGTAAGAATTTGGACATATAGTGGACCTTTTTCCAGTAAGCTTCTGCGCATGCGCAGCTCTTCCGCTGTCGCCATCTTCGCAGGGCACCGGGACGGTGCCCAGCGAAAATGGCGACAGCAACATTGTCAGCATCTATCTTCGCGCATATTTAGTCTATTGTGATGTTTCTTTTTTAGTGTCGGTAGTATAGGGTATAAAAAGACCTGAAAACCAATACAACAGCACGATGCCAATGTGTTTTGACGGGCGGAGGCATGTTAGGCTGCTCTTCATTTGCAGTTAGCAGACAACTCCCCAGACGTTGCTCGTTACTCGAAAAAGGTCCATTGCATCAAACTACCGTAGAATACTGCGCATCCGTCTATTCCACACTGAGCACCCATTCCCAAATTTTTAGGACCTGAGAAAATATGCACAGTAAATTTATATGTAAAACTGATGACCGGACAAGCGCCCATACCCCATTTTTTGCAATTATCTTCAAATATTGAGTGGGCGCTTGCCCAGTATTTTATGGTATGTCAGGAAGTTTGTAAATGTTCCAATTTTTAAGTCTTTGATCCAACAATTTTTAGTGTGCGACGAAAGAAATAGCAGATGTAATTCCGGACCAATACAAACTTCGGCTCCAGAAACTAAAAATAAATTCACATAGAGCTGAACATGAATCAAAACGGCTATACAAAAACTGTAAGTCATAAATATTTGTTACTGTCTGTGGTTCACCACATACCTGACAAATTCTGGCTCTTTCCTCTTCTGTCCAATGGGCAGTTGGCTGGGTTACGCCAGCGTGATGCTTTGCCCAGGACAGAACAGCACGCCAGACATCTTCCTCCTCCATTGCAAGCTTCATTGTTGGTGAAAAAGTAAAGGCCATTAACTCCACTCATTTAAAGCATTTTGGATCGTAACAGAACGTTCCAAACATGACATCGATTATTTATTCGCATTTTGATAATACAGTTTACCGTAAAGTTCCGAAAGAACGCCCACCCAAAATGAAGAGATAGATGGTGAAAAACATGGGGTGGGCTATCTTTGGGGACGCCACAGCAAAACTTTATCAAAAACGGCTACAAACTACGTGACGCGAAAACTTGATACCGCAGATCGCGGACACCGCAAATTCGCGTTTCACGATGCGATAAACACGCGGGAACCTGCTACAAACTTGCCTGCCACAGGAACCGATATCGTACACGCAGATTGCGGAAAAAAGGCAGGAATCCGCTACAAACTCGTATGTTATGGGAACAAATACCGCAGATTGCGAACGCATCAAAATCATATTTCACGATGCAATATGGTACACGCGGGACCAACTCGCGTAGAATGGAAATCGCGCACGCAGATCGCGGACAAAAACGCAGGAATCCTCTATAAACTCGCTTGTCCGACGTGCCGGTACAGCAAATTGCGCGGTTGATGCAATTCCCTTCGGACATTGCGTGACGTCCGACAGAAATCGTGGGGTGGGCGATGTTTCGAATTTTTATGTTGCAGATATTTAGCCAGAAAAACGGGATGGGCGACCTCTCGGGGGCGGCATTCTCTCGGAACTTTACGGTAGTGTAAAATAAAATTTGCCTCCTCAGTTAGTACCCCACATTAGAACACTCCACTACACAGTGTTTAGGTATGATCCTTTTAGAGGTGACAAAATAACTAAATTAACTGGAAATCACATGGCAAGAAAGTTACACCATCTTCCCGAGGGGAACCATGGGGTGATGCGGAGCATCGTGTTGGTTCCGAGGAAAGAGTCAGTTGCGTGCTGACGTCGAGAGATGGCGCCACCGACTGCCCTAGCGTTACCCCCTACGCGAGCCTTCGTCGCGGCTCGCGGCAGAGAAACTTGGAACGCTCGCCGCTCGCCATTTATTTTTTTTCACACTTGAAGGAGAGGAGACTAGAGGAGGAGAGTTGCGCGTGCGCGCGCGGTGTGAGTAGAAGCGAACGAACGCGCAGTGCACGCAGCTGGTAGAGAGAGAGAGCGGAGAGAGTAACGCGCAGCTGTTGGAGAGAGGGAAGGAGAGTTGCGCGTGCGTAGTGCGAGTGCGGACTACGACGACGCGGGACATAGACCCGAGCAAGAGATGCTCCGCATCTAAAACAATTGTGTCATGTTTTGTAGAGTTAAAATGTACAAAGCTGCCATTTCGGATCACGCTGCTTGCTTGTAATAATTTGCTTTTGTGGTTGTGTGTTGTCGGCATCGACAATACACAACCACAAGACGCGTCCGTCTTGGCGTAGCCGTCTTTAGTTTTGAGAAAAATCTGACCCTCAAACACTTAATTGTTGTCTTCAAAATTACATTTTTTGCCTTCAAATTAATGTTTCTAGCCACAAACAGAAGGGGAGAAAAAAAAAAAAAAAGCAGTGCTGCCATCTGTTGGCAGAGCCGCCACTAAGCCATGAGCGAGCCTGGTTCGTACAAAACGGTGGAGTGCTTGAACCAGAGAAAGCAGACGAGTTATACTCATCCCGAACGGTTTGGGGACGGCTCCACGTTGACGAGCTAGGCTTGTCCAGGTCAGTTAGCAAGTTAAAAGGGCCAAAACACGGGAGATATTAATCTACTCATGAAATTTTCGTGTCCTGGCCCCTTTAACAAGAAAAACAATGAGGCACCTCGTGTTATGCGTTCCGGTGCACCGTTCTGAGCACTAACTGGAAGTGACAGACAGAGATTCAAGATGCTTAATAAGTCGGATGTGTTGACTATTTAGTAGAGGTTAACAATCTGGTGAAGCTGACTGGCCATGCTCCTTTACGAGCTCTACCTCAAAACATCTCCACATGTTCGCTTAGCTCTTTCATGTAGAAAATGAAGGATGCACCAAAAATTGTAAAGAAATTAAAAAAAAAAAGAAGAACAGGTTGCTTATTTAAAAATAGGTAGGTTTAAACACCAATACACCTATCATTGTCTAAAAAAAACAAGTTTATGTGAAACAAGGTCAATCTTTAAAATAGGATCCAAGTGAACGTACATAGTCGGATGAAACCAAATGAATAAGGGCATCCTTCGGCAGGTTGAAGAAGGCACTGGTTTTCACACACTCCACGGCATTTTCTCCCACGTATGCCGTACACCGGTCAACAAACGATTTTCCACCTTTGGTACCTAAAAATACACCAACAAGAGTACCTTCAATCACTGAGATAGACAGTCTATCAAACATGTAAAAGAAGATGTCAGCAAGAATAGGCGTGCTGCTTCAATGTCCCGATTTAGATCTTCAAGCTAGGTCGAAGCACAATGACACTTGCCTGAGCTGGAGACCCTGTCCTCCATAGCAAGGGCCGATGCCAGGAATGTGCATGCATTATGAACTGACAACGTGCTTGTCACATGGTCCTCGCAGTTTTGTCGTAGTTCTTCGATGCCAAGCTCGTGGGAAAGGGCCAGGGCTTCGAACACGGTACTGTCTTGTAAGTGTATCTGCGAGCAAAAAAGTTACCACCTTCACCCACCTAGCTATAGTAACCTTTCTAAGGCGCACTTTGTGGCAGAGAGCTCTTTTTCTGCTCATGACGTACCTTTCCCATGTAAACATAGAGCAGGACACTCTGAAAGACATCTGGCTTGGCGTGGGGCAAGCGAATGGGTGTGGGGCTTCCAGGAGGCGCTGGTGTCACCGTGGATCCAGGCACTTTGCACACCTCCCCCGTTTCACGTTTTGGAAGTTGGTACACCTGCCAAGTAAAGACGCAATCATTAACAAATCTCAATCTCCAAGAAGAGTTATTAATGTTAGTTTTCATTTGGGCAGTGGTATCCTTTTCACTCTCAATGTTATTACTGAAGCTTCATACGGTACTTACAAATGTGTTATTAAAAGTTTCTAAGGGCTTGGAGGTCAGTAGCTTCTCATAAATTTACACTAATGTTGTTGAATCAGTGCTTAGCTATTTGACCTATTACTCGTTGTATTAATTGTGATGTTATTGAATAAATGTGTGCAGTCTTGATATTTCTTTGGGTAATATTCCTTTTATGTTTGCAAGTTATATTTTGCCATTACCAAATTTCGCACTTTTCAACATTCTTTTCGAAGCCCCACATTATTTGCATTCTGTTTAACCTAATTCAGAGCTTATATATTGAATAAAGTTAGTTGTATAAAGGCAAACACGGATCAGTTTATGTGATTTTGTTTTCTTCCTTCGAAACTTTATATAAGAAATTTGTTCTTGAGACACACTCATGAAAATACATCTCGATAAATACCGATTTTATCTTAGAGAAAATAAACCACTATTAACTAATAGCGGTCAGAAATTAAAAACTCTATTTACAAGCTCGGGCGATCGGCAGGTTCGAGCAAACAGACGCGAGCAAGTTCACCCGCTTTGCTGCTTTCCCACAGTGCACGCGAATAAAAGGAGAAGGGACCTTTCCGGGGGCAGAAGAGGGAGAAATACAGCTTTGTCAGCCAAAAACAGGTGCCACACTTTCCTCCCATGTTAGAGAAAGAAATCTCTCTCCACCCTCCCCGCCCCCCCCCCCCCCCCCGCTCCCCATTACTCACTCAAGAATTATAAATACCACTGCATTTAAAAATCGCAGTGAGCCTCTACGGGGCGAGAAAAGCTACCCTTGTGCACGACTTCAAACAGAAATCAAGCGTGCAGACTGATGTCGATCCCTATGCCCTCCGTCGTTTCCAGCTGTGATTGCACAGCTCGTTACCTGCTCAGTACAGGTTTGAAGCCATGTGACATTTCTCCCCCGTAGCGCCGAGTGCGAATTCTTTTATCCAAATTTCACAACACAGCTAGACTGTACTAACCCCCCCCCCCCCCCCCTTTCCCCCACCCCAAAAAAAAAACCAATATGGAAGCATTTTAGAATAGATAACTGATTACCCAATTTGGAACGCGCGGTGGTGATCGCTGTGTGAACAGGAAACCCACGGGCCACGACGCAGACAGGGCAACGCTAGGCGAACCTCGCAGTAACTGATTTAACTCTGTCCAGATGGCGCCACAGGCTCCAAGGAAGTGTGAGCCACAAAAGTCTAGTAATTGATAGCACGCTGAGGATTCCTCGTCTTGCGGGGTTTAATTGTGTTTCTGAAATTCGTTTTTTTGTTTTCGGGGTTTATTTTTTCTATTGCGATTCGTCATTTTTCGGTTTATTTTCGGTTTCAGCAAGAAATCGGCATTTATCGGGGTTTATGTTGCCGGTGTCATATCAGGGCGGATGTCGCCTCGAGATCGAACCATGTCGCCACCGTGCGGCCGAAATTGTAAACATGCGAAAGCGGGCATGGCCTCCGAGATCCCGAAGCGCGCGCGCGCTTCGGGATCTCGGAGGTCATGAAGCGGGGATACCGCCGAGCGTCGTCTGCTACGGACGCACGTTCAGAAGCATGGATCTGGACGACGCAAGCCCGTTTCCGGCTCAGCTGGACCCTCCTTATTAAATGTTTGATGTTTTTGTTGTTGTTTCTTCTTACTAAAGGTTTTGTTGTATCGTTTCACACACGTGGAAATTCAGCAAAGCAATAAATATTAAGTCGGATGCTTCCATAATCCACAATCCATAGCTTTCATAAAACGTTGAATCTTGATTGGAGCTGCGGGTTCATTAACAAATTAACCCGACTGATCGCCACCCTTTAATGGACTAATCAATCAATAAATCCGTTAATTGATTATTCTCCAGTCATATTATCAGAAAGCCTTTAAAACTACACATTCTTAAACTATTTTTACTATGTCATAAATGGCATATTGCATTCCCATTTTAAACTTCACGTTGTGAAGCCCACAGAAATATGAACACGGGAAGCCTTTTAAAGTGAAGTCATTTTTTAGTTATTATTTAGACAGTATAATCACCCTCAATGACAATCACAAGCACGCTGAAGTATTTACCGTGCAAGCCTGTGTCCTAAAAGAAATAAATAAATCAAAAATAGTAAAGCAATTTTTTTTTCCTTTGTCCAGAATTTTTCACGTACAAGATTCCGATTAAACGAAAAAAAGAAATATCTAAATTAAATCATCACTCGAATAACCTGAAGGTGAATCGATTAACGGACCAGTTCCGATATGCGTCAGGTGAGGGCGGAGGGTGATCGGAAAGTCTCGAGAAAGTCGCTAGCCCTCATCAGTAAAAGAGTGTCGCTGCGGCCGATGCCGTCTGTGTCGAGGGACAGGTAGTTTGTGGGAGTTGAAGAGTCTACTATGTTTGAATAGAATATTATTTAGCCAGAAATTTATAATATTAACATTTTGACATCAACGACCCTCAGCGAGAAAATTGAAGTGGGTGAACCCACCCTACCGAGAAAAGCATCTAATAACACGCACGCTACTGCGTTGCTCGGTTCCACTCGTTTGTTCCATTCGCGGCAGATATATTAGAATTGTTTGTTTTACTTCTTTTAGTTGTCCTGCCAGCGAACAGTTTGCGGACCTTAAATAGAAGAGGCACCCTCGCCTCATCGCAAAGTATTATAATTGTTCCAACTCCAAAAAAACTTACCCACACCATGATACAGTAAAGGTAAACATTGGCTGCAGCGGAACTCATTAATAGCACGGTAATTTTCAATACAAAACTAACTTCTCTTAATGAGAAATATTTATATTACTGCAAGAGCTAAAAGTTAAAAAAAGTGTACAGAACCTGCGATTTCACACCCCGCAGTATCAGTATTATGTTATGTTATTTATTTATTTATCAATACTGTCAGCCTTCTCTCGAAGGCTATTACAGGAGAAGGAGAAATAAAAGGGAAAAACATACAATCTTAACGTTTAACAGCAATAAGGACACACAGAATACTATTACATTTTCAAATAACAACAATCAACCACAATTTCTTTTAATTTGAAAACAGCTCTTCCAAGGAAGACTCAAAATGAGACGCGTCTCATTTTGAGTCTTCCTTGACTTATTCGGGTTTGAATTCATTGCTTTATTGAATTTCCATGCTGGAGAACCGATACATCTATTTTAAAAGAATCAAATATTTAACATGAATAGTGCAGTTCACCCGGAGACAGGCCCAGTGGCGGACCCAGGGGGGCACGGCCGCCCAAACAAAGTCGACCCCCCCCCCCCCCCTTCTCGGGGCAGACATGGGTGACCGCCGGTGCACAAGAAAGATTAAAATAGTATCCTTACAGATTTTCGCCCCCCCAAAGAGACAGGACAAAAAACGGTCTGGATCCGCCCTGGACAGGCCTCCGTGGTAGTGATCCATGCTTCCTGCCTAGAGCAGACGACGCATCCACTCGAGCGATTATTTAAATTTAGGCCGTACGCTGGTAACATGATTCAATCTTCACTGAAGCACCGAACAGTACAGCACCATTTTTCGCTAAAATTGGTTTCCCACCGATACTTTGCGACAAAATAGACGCAAGAATCTAGACCGTCTCGCGCGCGAACGTGGAGAGCCAAGGGGCGGCCATGCTTCTATCTCCGCTTTGATGATGATGATAGCGCGACAGTAGCGCCACCTCCAGGTCGATCTCGAGGCCAATACACATATCCAACGCTCATCACACCCATGCGAAGATGCTGAGTCACTGGGACCGATGTGCAGCGTCTGATATCCACACTGCCGAGTGGATGCTAGAAAATGTGCAAATAAATATAAGTAATAATATTATTATTCCGTAGAAGAGAGCTACTGCGCATGCTCAGAACCAGAAGCAGATTTAAAACGGGGGGGGGGGGGGGGCGGCCGTCCCGCTGACGCGCCTAAGTGGGATAAAAAAAATTCCGAAGGAGTGACTCGTTCTTGGTCAAGTGGTGATTATTTGGTCAACAAACTAGATTTGTGCAGCCGAAGCAGGACAGTGGATTCGGCCAACTGTTTTTCCTTGGCAACCTCTTTAATATTTCAATCCCCCCCCCCAAAAAAAAAAAAAAAAAAAAAATTAAATTACACCATCTTCTTGAGGGGAACTATGGGGTGATGCTGGCGCACACGACTTAAGTGTTAAACATGATGAATGTTTCTGAGCTATGAATAGCTCAGAAAGACAGTCGACTCACCGGTTTCGCTGTTCATGCAACGGTGAAAGTTCTTACTAAAAGGGTGAAATGTTTCCGTCCTCCTGATTTAGAAGCTGTAGTCCGTGTCAGTTTGTTTAGTCGGGCAATGGCAGCTCGTTCTTACAAGGAGTCGTCACGTGAAACGTTACCCTTCCGCCTCGGACGCAATCTAATTCTATAACTTTTCTTGACGATGCAGTGGAGAGGAGGAGAGCCCGCGCACAGCTTTATTCAGCGCTCAAAATGGGAGAGGGAATGCGTGCCTGTACCCTCCACTGCGTCATTTCTTTCAAGGAGCATTTTTCCGAAACACATGAAGAGTCCAAGTTTTTGCGCATTTTCATACAAAGGGCCCGGATAATTGCTAAGCAGAAGCGTCGCGAGTTGGGGACCCAGCAAACGGGGGCGATATCTGCTTGTAGGATTATTCCCGAATCAACTTCCCAGAGAAGGCAGCGAAGCATACCGTGAGCGGCACCTGCTTTGCTCGAGGACGCACGAAACGTTCCGGGGCTTTGACAAGGCATTTGGAATTAACTATTTATTCCGGTCGTTTGTTGTTCAAAATGGTCGCAGCTTACGGTTTCACCTTGACGAAAGTACAAGGCTGGGGATCTGTTTGCCCTGTCCTCTTAGGTTTTAAATTATGTTTAACTCACTGGTGCTGTGCCCGTCGCCTTGTAGCCTATGAGCCGTTCATCCCTAAGCTGACGCACTGTCAGCTTAGGGATGAACGGTGGAAGCTACGTGTTCGTTGGAGCAGTCACACGTCTATCGATCGCCACGTAACCACGCTCTCGTTCGTATACCCACGCGCAGAAAAAGGGACGGGACACGCGATCAAAAGACGTGTTTGATTGGTTCTGGTTAGCTTGCAGCTCCCACAGCACTGTCAGCTTAGGGATGAACGAAGTATAGTATCGTCGTGATGACGCGACGCCGTTAATCTGTCCTGCCTGGAGTTCGTAAGCCGTTGCCCTCCAGTGATGTCTATACGCAAGCTTTTCTCCTTCGTCTTTCCAGCACTCCTTTGTGCGTCAGTCCAGCTCTTCGTACGAGGCTTTGCTCTCAGGTGGCCGTCGATTATTTCCTTTGGTGCTCTTTCACAACATTTCACCATGCAAAATAATTTTTCTCTCCTTTCTTAAAGCTTGCAAACGAATTTTCTAATTTAGGACAAAAGTAATTTCAAGAGTAATGAGTAATTTTCTCGAAGCTCCGTGGTGCAGATGATACTGATTTTAGTGTTCATAGGTAGTGCTGATGGTGCTGATGTTCTTTATTGCCTCATAGGTAGTGCTGAGTTCCAGGTTGCGTTTCGACTTCATTATTACTGCTTTATGGTCGGTGAAATGCAGAGCCAGTGGTTCTTCTGGCGGATCAGCTTGGATCCGCTAGAAGCCGTGGGAACGGTCCATGTCAGAAAGAGAATGTGCGGTATGGAACGTGGTTATATACGCATTTGAGCATTTGACCGCAGCGCCCTCTCGTCTATAAACGTTGAGCCAATGCATGCAAAGTTTAACGCGATTATATACGCATTTGACCGCAGCGCCCTCTCCTGTATAGACGTCGAGCGGCTACATGCAACGTTTCATCCATGACAGAAACCCCAGCTCTTGAGTTACTACCACATCTCAGAGCCCCTACTCGTCCCGCAGTCGTGGCCGAGTGGTTAAGGCGATGGACTAGAAATCCATTGGGGTCTCCCCGCACAGGTTCGAATCCTGTCGACTGCGCAAACATTTTTTTCTTTTTATGTGAGCACAAACGCCGGACAAGCGGACGGACAAGGCTAGACCCTAAAGAGCTTCGCCCCTAAAAAAAAAGAAAAGGGAGAAAGATGAGTGAACAAGTTCACCAGACGCGAAATGTACCGGCGAAGGGAAAGCGTTCATGGCAGCTTGACGTTCGACCCAACACACGTTGGGTCGAACGTCACGACGCTGTTTTGCAGTTCAGAGAGAGCCTGGGAACCATCGCAAAGGCGTTAGAAACGGTTTCCCAGTGGCGAGAACAAAGCTCGGCTGCCAAGGCGAGATCCCTGCTTACCTCCGTCCTGGATGCCGAATTCGTCATCGGAACCCAAGCTCTCTACGACGTTCTCTCAGTCACGCTTCCCCTGAGTCGGCTGCTCCAAAAGCCGGATGTCGAAATGAACAGAGCCTCGGACATTGTGAAAGACACGATCGTCGTCCTGAGCGAAAAGCGGAACCCGTTGAACGTCGAAAAGACTTTCAAAGAAATTTTCGCACATGCAGAAGACACTGCCGAGAACATGGGAGCCCAACTAGATGTGCCTCGTCTAGTGCAACGACAGATAAACTGCGCGAAATTGCCTCCACAGAAAGCCGAGTCATACTTCCGAGGAACATGTCTACATTCCTCTTGTGGAATCTGTCGTGGAAGATCTCAAGCAGCGTTTGCCGGAAAAGGTGCTGGAGGTGTACTGCCTCAACACACTTTTGCCTCGCCACGTGAATGACAAGGAAGCTCAAGCAAAGCTTAGAATCTTGGCAGCGAAATACGGCGTGCTCCTCGGAATGGGAGATGTAGAATTGCAAACCACTGATCTCTATTGTAGTAGGCTGAATCGCGGACCGCGGCCTCGGCAGCTGGGGCCGAGTGTCGCCACCGGTGGCCATTGATTGACACCACCAAATGCATGGGACTCTGTGGGAAAAACGAGAAAAAGTGCCGTTTCCCCCGTTTTTAAGCAGTTGTCGGCACTGAAACTTTTTGGCTGCTTTTCGGGAAGCCTGTCAAATAGCATGTGTACAAACATTAAAACTGACAGCCCTCACAGTTCTTATAAATAAATGTTTTGTGGTCGAGAGTGACTCCACTGGGCGAGAAATGTAGTGCAGCTCAATGAGACGAGAGTTACCTAGAGTTACAGCGGAGTCGGTGGCGGTTTCGACAAGTTGGGTTTAGCAGACGACAAGCTTGAGGGCTTTGCTACGCGGAATTCGCTCACCTCCGGAAAGTCGCTATAAACATGGAACTTTTTCGACATTCGTCAACTTCTGGGCTTCCCCGAGGACGGTCTTATTGACGGCAAGTTCCTTTGTTTACTTCACTACGAGAGCAAGTTTGCCAGCTCAGCCGTGGGTGCTCCGTCACGTTTGATTTTTTTTAAATTGGCATTCGAACGCTTGACAAATACCGATTCGACCTCCAAACACCCGATATAATGATCGCATCACATCATAATATACTCGCCTTCAAGCACACCATACAAGCTTCAATATTCCTACATTTGTGTGTTTCTCCCATAGACTTGCGTGTATTGCCTGGTGTCAAGTAATGGCCGCCGGTGGTGCCACCGGCAGGCTCGCGATCCGCGATCCAGCCTACTACAATAGAGATCAGTGTTGCAAACCATCCTCAGAGCCGAATTTTCACTGTGGGTGGACGAAATGGAGACGAGAACAAGAGAAGGGCCTCTTCCATCGGCGGCTGTGGAGACACTTCAAGAGTCGGAGCCAGAGCTGTATCCAGACATCAGGACTCTGCTGCGCGTTCTCGCCACACTGCCAGTTAGTGTTGCGATGGCTGAGCGGTCCTTCTCTACTCTTCGTCGGATTAAGACTTGGATTAGATCGCGGTGACGCAAAAAGCGACTCAACGGTCTTTCCCTCCTCAACGTTTAACGAGATATCAACGTCGACCAACAAAAGGTGGTAGACCGCTACGCGCAGGGAGCACGACGATGGAAGGCAATGTTCGTGCTGTGAAGGACACTTTATTTGATAACTTGTGTAAATAATTATCGTCTGTATACTGTCCTCTCCAAATGTAGGGGGATCTTCTACATATCATTAGATAAACGTGAATCTGTTCCATAAATAAGTTTAATGTTGTTCCATGCAATTCGCCTGAGCACTGCGCTGGAAAACATTAGAGCTCGCATTTTTGTTTTCTATTGGTTTCACGCATCCACTACAAGACCATAAAGAATCGAACAGTTATTTTCGTTTGGCTGTATCCCGTAAAACACCGAGTCATTGAGAGTAAAGTCGCTGAGGAATCCCAACCACTGTTTTCCTATTAGAGTTTAATTACTCCAACTAAATGTTCAAAATCCCGTCGCGTCACACCATTCTCAAGAACTGTGCATTTTCGAGAGTGAGTCAATAAAATAACAATTAAAATAACAAGGCATTTTGATCACGTTCGTCAAAGAATCAGAAAGTCTCCATATTATTCGGCCTTCTTACATTTGTCTCGCTAACAAATCCTTTCTTCTTCGGTCTTTGTAGTGTTTTTGTCTAAATTGATGTATCCTATTTGATCGAGTCTCTCGCTAAAACTCTGTCGCGCCGCGTGGCTCAATCGCCTGAGTTGCTTAAATGGGGATATTCACTGTTTAGATGTAGAATATAGAACCTGCACACGTATGCCTCTCTCTCTCTCTCTCTCTTTTATACTACTTACAGTGCAAATCTTTGAACCACTGAAGCAGCAAGTGCGGGATTATAAAAAAGAACAAGAAACTAATAAAAATTTTGTGGGCATTTTTTGGCTGTAACAAGCGTTAAAACAGGATTAATAGTTTCCTTTTAGATACCCTAAAAATTACTAGCCCGCGCAAATACTCCCCCCCCCCCCCCCAAACCTTAACCATAAATTCGCCCCTACTCAGAACGCGCTCCACAGCCCAGTAGACAAACATGGCAGCGTATAGCGTTCCTCGAAAACACAACGCAGTGCATAAGCAGCTAAGGAAAGGGGACAATAGATAGTTCTCGAAGAAAGAAGCGCCTCGCGGACAGTTCACGGGCTGTGTTCTCGGTGAACACAAACTGAAGCTGTCGATACAGATACCAGAGCCCCGCAAACCACCGCAACAAACAAACAAACACACACACAAGCGCGCGCACACACGCGCACGCAGACACACACACACTTTCAAAACAAAAATTTCGAAAAAGCTCTCAACCTTTTTATTGTAACATTGAGTATATGGTCTAGAATTAGCACCCTTCTAACATTAATACTGGAAGAGAAAAATGAGAAGCCCCTGGCTATGTTTAAATAATAAACCCATGGTTAAAATAGCTTAATGTAGAATCCTAAGAACACAGAGGATATGATAGCCAATCTACTTTTGAGCGAGCAAGCGAGCGAGCGTATGCGTACGTACGTATTGTACCCCGTATTAGGGAGTTGTAGTAGACAGTTTCCGCAGCCCGCTAAGCACCCGCATAGCGCTCCGTAATCCGCCACAAGACCTTGAACTATGCAGACAAGGCTGGCGGCGCGCATGGGCAGCTGCGGCGTTTTCTTTACGGATGCCGTAGCAGAGGAGAAAACGATCGTCTACAACTCCCCAATGTAACCTAACCATTGTAACCGTAACACGTACGTACGTACGTACGTACGTATTACGGTTACAATAGGTTAGGTTAGGTTACATACATACATACGTACCTACGTATGTACGTATGTATGTATGTATGTGCATGTATGTATGTATGTATGTATGTATGTATGTATGTATGTATGTATGTATGTATGCATGTATGTATGTATGTGTGTGCGCATGCATGTATGTATGTACATGGATGGATGAATGCATGCGTTTGAAAACGGCTACAAAACGAAAGCGTTTTGTAGCCATTCAAGGTGACCGCCGCTTCGACCCCACGTTTGCCCCCTGCTTGGCCAGAGCCCCGCGAGCCCAGTACCCTCGAGACGGAGTGCAGCAGCCCCAACAGCGACAGGCGCGAAATCGGACGCGCAACGCCGAGGTCATTTGTTTTTGTTTCTCCGGCGCGTCCGGGCTACCTGAGGTAATTAAGAGAAGCGAGCTTGGGACGGTCCTCCGGTCCTTGTCGAGGCGTCGCGCCCAGGTCGCCGGAAGGAAACGATCCAGGCGGTCTCCAACCTCCGTTTCCAGTGGCGACGACCGACAGCAATAATCCGCCGAAATAATTGAATAGAGAGGCTATCTGGGGGCTCCTTCCGGGCGCTCCCATAACAAGCCCAATCGGAAGCCCCGATCCTCCCGCTCGACACTCGGCCGGGAACCAACAGGTGGTCAACGGGATGGGCAGGCTGCCCCTCCGACCCTAGCCGAGCCCCCGAGCAGAGTCGCACGCTCTCTTTCCCTCTCTGGCGTTTCACTGCATTCGCCGAAGTGTCCAGACACGTACTTACGCTCCTGATTTAAAACACACAAATATAAGCGAATTTAAGCACTTTTCGATTGAAAAATACTGAACATAGAGAGGGGGTGATTCGCATTATTTGTGCTCTTCCAGAGCGAGGAACGTCCGATCAGGTTCGACTAGACTGTCGTGTTACTTTCAAGGAAGGTTTTAAAAAAATAAATCCGCGAGCAATAATCGGCACCGACCTCACTTTTGCGCTTGGATTTCCCCCAAAAGTGACCACCGAGAGTGACAAACGAGTGGACGAAAGTTAGCATCGGACACTACAGTTTAAATTCCGCAAGTAATAGGAGAAAGTGCAACGAAGAGCAACAGTAATGCATGGACCAAACTATATGCGATGCGATTACAGAATAGGTGACACCAAAACCCATCCTTTGAATCGCAAGATTGTAAAAGAAGGCATTTTGTTGCGCTAATTAGTATGTTTTTGCAATTCTTGACGTCCGGCAAGGCTGGTAGCTTGTTCCCGCAAAGAGCTTTGTTTTTATCTCGAACAGCATATTTTTAGGGATTTCTGAAAGCTTTCGCAGAAGCACAATATATATATATATATATATATATATATATATATATATATATATATATATATATATATATATATATATATATATATACACAGGGTGTTTCACGAAAGGTGGACAAATTCGATATTGCGAAAAGCTACGCGTCACCACAAAAAAACGCTTGTGTCTTTTTGGTCCTGTGCCAGAGGCCTATTTAGGAAAATTATTAGAAGTCCGAGATAAATAAATTGTTAATTATTTCTGCGTAATTAACTTTTTTAATATTGTGTTTAAGGGCATGTTTTCAATTATAAAATTGCTCAGCGTCATCGAAAAACACTAAATCAACAAATTGCAGAACGATAGGAAGGCACGGGAAGCATTTTACGGATTTCTGAAAAACCGCACAAACTCGACGGGTTTTAAGTTTCGGTTTGTTATCAGGAGCGCATCTCAGCCCCGGCAGCACCGCGCCCCGTGGAGAGATAGTGCATCCAACCCGTGCTGCGCTGTCATCGCGCGACGCAGCGGAGGCTGTTTGCACTATCTCTCCACGGGGCGCTGCTGCCGGCGCGAGATGCGCTCCGATAACAAACCGAAACTTAAAAACCCGTCGGAATCTGTGCGGTTTTTCAGAAAGCCGTAAATGCTTCCCGTGCCTTCTATCGTTCTGCGAATCTGTTGATTTAGTGTTTTCGACACCGACTGAGCAATTTTCTAATTGAAACCGTGCCCTTAAACCCAATAATAAAAAAAGTTAATTACGCAAAAATAATTAACAATATAATTATCTTGGACTTCAATAATTTTCCAAAAAGGCCCCTGGCCCAGGACCAAAAAAAAAAAACCACAAGCCTTTTTTGGTGCGATCCGTAGTTTTCGCACTATC
>JAZHYW010009584.1:0-13197 GCA_037355805.1 Ixodes ricinus
GACAGCACTTTAGTTTGCGCGTGTATTTTTCGTCTATTGTACGTTATCGTCCAGGTCACCCCTGCCCGCCCGGACACAAGCCACCCTGCGCCCTCTCTCAAGAAGCTACAACCGTCATCCCGCCGTCCTTGAAACTTGGCCCCGACCGTCAAGCTACTTTACCCGGATACGAACTGCACTACGCATCCCTCTCACGAAAGCTCCAACCGTCACCCCGCCGAAATTTGGACCCGACCGTAGCATTGTATAAACGTTTGCCCATCTGGAACTCTTCCTACGCTCCTTTGGAAACTCCAACCGTCATCCCGCCGCTTTTGAAACTTGGACTCGACCGTAGCATTGTATAAATACCACCCGCGTTCATCTGTAAAAGTTCTTCCTGACGAAGGCCGGACTCCGGCCGAAACGTCGAAGAATAAACCACCCGTTGTTGCTGTTTCCATCAGAGGGTTTTGCTTTTCCTCTCAGATTATACACACATATATATATAATATATATATATATATATATATATATATATATATATATATATATATATATATATATATATATATATATATATATATTTTGACACATCCAGCCATTCAAAGTGCGCAAATCCTGTCCTCCATGAGGCCATTGTATACTCGGAGAGTGTCCTGTATTCCCCCTAGTAAAGTATTTGGTTTAGAGGGTATCTTAGCTTCTCTCCCCTCGCCTTCTCCCCGTTCCTCCTTCCTTCAGACACACCGATTTGATTTCCTAGAGCTTAGATGGATGTCTTTATTCGGCTTGAAAATCTCGAACCAACCTCTTCAAACGGATCGTATCGGACTCGGTTCGATGCGCTGGGCTAGCGAGTCGAGGCGATTACATGGGACGATTTGATACGCTAACTCGATGCAATGCCTTACTGTCGTATCCATGTAAACGCAGCCGGTGTGGTACTTGAAATAATGAAAATAAGTTCATAGCAATCAGATGAAAAATTCTTACAACGTTATCGCAAAAAAAAACAACAAGAAACAAAATAAACTCGTGTTTGTTTTATTTTTTAAGCTTATACGTACTCTAATTGCATCAGTTTCTTTATTAGAAATCGATACCTTGCTTCAGTTTTTAGGACGCACTTTTTTGATACTTTGTTAGATTGTGCTGCGAGTTAGTGCAACCCTAACCAGACACGTGCGTAACGCGTTACTATAGTAGGTTACAAGTCAAGAAGGTAGCGGCAAACGCCCCTCAAAGGGAATCATATATCCTCCGCCACCTCCGCATCCTATAGCGCGCCATCGTTTCCGTGACGTCGCGGCCAACGCGCGAGGAGGGTCTTGCCTTTCTGTACATATTTGCTTTATCTTTGGACTTTGACTTAGCATTGTGGAAGCCACGAGAGGGAGATTAGAGTCTTCCCCCTCCGATGGAAACAAAGACGACTTTCGGAGATTAGCTTTCCCCTCCGATGGATACAAACGCTGCTTTCAGGGGCCCGCTTCCCCTCCGATGAATGCTAAGGTAGCTTTCTTAAAAAGTGGGGGTCGAGGACAAGTTGGCACCACTCTGTGGACATTATCTATCCACTGAAGCGGAACCAGGAGCGCTTCCAGTGAACTCTTCTTTCAACTGCGTAAGGATTTGAAACCGGCGCATCACGCTTGTGGGAGGAGCATCTCCTACCTTCTTAACTTGTAGCCGACTAGAGTAACGAGTTACTTCTACCTAGTTAGTTTTTTCGGTAATGTGTAACGTAGTTAGTTATTTTCTTAAAAAAGGGAACGAGTAACCTCCTTAGTTACTTTTAAGGCCAAGTGGTACAAGTAACGGTATTTCGTTACTTTTGAGGAGTAACGTGTACAACACCGTTTACACAGTCTGGTTTTAATTCGAACCCGAGCATGCGTCTACTGCGACGAAGGCAGATGGGCAACTCGAAGAACAACTGAGCAGTATGACAGTGTGGCCACGCTTATCGATGAAAACGTCAGTCGAACTCTACAGCTGGGAATGTCCTTCACCCAGAGAATACAATAAGGTTCGTTGGTTGAACTTTCTAGAATCGTGTACAGACCGAATGTAAACCCGTGGGTTGCCAACGCGTGAATTCATAAAACCCAATGTCAACTTCAAAAACCTTACAATCAGAGAGAACAAAAGAGAGAGGGGAATCCCGAATTCCCCAGTCCTCCTGAAGCACAACACCGTTCCTTAAAGCGCGTCAGTAGAACTACTTTTTAGCGTCGCCTGATATGTATTCTCAAGAAAGCGGTCAAACATGACCGATGAAAACTTCGAGAAGCAGCTGCTGCTTATATGCAACGACTACTGAAAAGAAACCATGAAACACAAGAATAGTAACTCGCTACTTTTGAGATAAAGTAACGCGTTCCTTTTTGAGAGCCAGTAACGAGTAACATATTTAGTTACTTTTTGAGCAGGTAATGAATAATGGTGTTTACCTACTTTTTTGGTGTAGCGTGTACATGTCTGACCTCAACGTAGACAACATCTTTCAATGCCTGATTTCAGCAAAAAAACGTTTCGCTTTGACCGAAAGGTAATCTCTATAGCAGGGCAGATTTTGGTTCGTGTAAAAGCGGCCCCGCTGCTCTGTAAATTGTGTAACCGTCATGATTGCAACCATGCCTTCAATACCGAGAAGGCACATACCTACACAGATAAGAATTTTCGAGCCAGTTGGCTGGAGGGAATTGGGCGTTCCTCTTGCATCAAGTTAGTTCAGGTATGCTCCCGTCATTTCGCTTGGAAAGCCAAGTAGCTCTCAAGTTTTTCAGTGCACCTGGCCTGCCAAAGTGAATAATTTTACGTCACGTTTTAATTGTGCGTCATGACACTTTCTCACCTTGCTCGCGAATGCCACGCGAAAAAGTAACAAGAGCATAATGTCTCAAATGAATGCATTCCTATTTTGTTGCTTTTTTTTTGTCCTCTCGGTCGCTTTTTACTGCACCGCCAGACGCTGAAAGACGCTTGTATTGGACAGTTGCCCGCGCATGATGGAACAAAAAGATTTTTGACAGGAACGGAATAGCAGACGGACGAAGGCGAAAATGGATGCCGACGGGCAGCATTCATGTCCGCGTCCTTCGGGCATGGCAGACGACGATAGATGATGGCGAAATAGCAGACGATGCTGGAGGCTGCCGCGCGTCTGCTCACACAACTAGCAGGCGTTGTCAGGCATCAGACTAGACTCGCCGGGTGAAGAAAGAGAGACACCAGGTGTTTTAGCGTGTCCGGCCGAGCTGCTAAGCCAATCCAGTAGTAATGGGCGGTGCAACTGATTTGTGGACAGGGTTCAGGTTGGGGCGTAACCTCCACCTCAATTGTGTCTAACAGCGTAAATATAGCGCTAAAAAAGTTTCTTTTCGTGTGACAATTACGAAAAAAAAACATAACAAACACTGCAATAAAAAACTTCTTTTCTTTTAAGTGCATAGATGGGACACGTATTTTTTCCACAAGAAAACAATTCGCGCAATATTTACGCCGCTCGACGCATAGAGTTAATATAATGGTACGCTAGAGGTTCAACTGGCGCTAGTGTCTATGCGACTTCCGTGACGCAAATTGAAGCAGACAGCAACGTTACTAGATCACCTCAGTTGTGGAACTCCCGCGGAGGGGGTACCCCCCTCACTCACTTCAATCTGCCTGGCGTCGTTCGAAGCGCCACCTATATTTTTATTTCATAACTGTGCGTTCCAAAGAGCACAGCTGAAGCGCCCAATGGCGATCACAACGCCGCCATTTCTCCCGCAGCGGTCACTCGAGGAACTGCACGTGACATCTATTTTGGCTTCAGTCGGCCATTTTGGAGCCGAAACAGATACGGTGGAAGAGGTTACAGGGGTGCCATCCCCGTAACCCCAGCGGACGCGCCGCGAGATACCACCGAAGTTAAGATGCGCCTAGGTCGGGACGCGCTACCTGAAATCACCACTGAGGAATGGTTGTATAAAAACAATATTAATTGTGCTGAAAACCTTGCAAACTTAAAATTTTAGAAAACATCACGCGCCCCCCATTTCGTACTAAACTCCAATAAAAGTTACTACAAAAAGAGTCTTTTCCGTTGGTTTTTACGCGTCTAGTAAGTTTGAAACGAACGTATACCGATTCAGTTGCCAAAGCAGCCGTCCGGCGGCGCGTCGAGCGACGCCGGGCGAGTCGTGAGTGAGTGAGGGGGTACTGTTCGTGCATGCAGCGCCTATGAGCAGTTCCGTAACTGAGTTAATCTAATAACTTTGGCAGAGGGCAATCAGTCTTCTTTTGAGGTGCTCCTGTGCATTCCTATGGGAAAACGCCGTGCATTTTGTCTCTTCGCCAGAAAATAACACGGAACACTTTGGCTACTTGTGTCATAACGAATATTATGTACCTTAATTAACATTGTAAAAGTGTAATTGCTTTAGTTAGCGCATTTTTCTTTATCAGTGAACGATATTTAACTTCGCTACATTTCAGTCCCAAACATGTGTTCCGCAGCAGGTGTGTAAAAACAAGCGACAATTGAAAGCAAAATTACAATCGAAAGGAATATATAGTGTGTTCAAGGCTCGCCAGCATTCCGGTGACGCTTGTATATTGATAATATGCCAGTCCTGTCACTATATGAAAATGATCCCGTCGTGCATGAGCTAATAAAAACCTTCAAAACGTAAAGAATGAAGTCCGTGGGCTATGAAAGGTGTCGCTTCGTATAGTTTTTTTCTGCCGGGCAGCTTTTATCGCGCACTTATTCTCAAAGATATCGAGCGCGCGGGTGATATTTTTAACGTAGAACAAGCAGCTTCGCTCAGGGCAGAAAGAATAAAGCGGTACTTACTTATTTAAAATCTGAATAGATTACGTGGCCTTCAATTAATTTTGATCGTACATGCACTGCAAGTCACTGATCCAGTGTTACTGTGTAGTTCTTGCCGCCGCTCTTGATTTTCCAGATGTCCTTCGTTCGTTTGGTACGTATATCCCCCATGCTGGAAATCGCCAACGCCGCGTTCGCACTAACAGTGTCGGACAGTGTACATAAATACACGTACGAAGCCGTTTTAGCACCGTTTTTAATGCGATGAATTCGAAAGAAAAACGCTGTAACTGACCAATTCTTTCGTCGGCCTGACTGAGAAATCTTCCAAGCTACCTAGTACGTACGAATTATTTGGGATATTTGCCCTTATGATCGAGCGCAGGGAGAAAATACACTTACTTTCTCCCATAGAAATGCATTACCGGAAGTCAATTTTGGACTGGTTGCTGTCTGCTCCAATTTGCGTCAGCACCAGGGTGTAAGATAGACAGGTGGGGAAACGGCCCATAGAGGCCTACTGCAGCGCCGTGACCGGATTGTGTACTCGTCTGCTTGCGGGTACCCTCGATTTGCGACAGATGGCGCTGCGGCGAGAAGAAAAAAATCTCCGTCAGTTTAGCCGGTCGCCACCGGTCGCCCCACTTGGTCGGCCACCCGGAGTGAGAGTTCGCGGTGCTCCACATAGATGGCGCCACAGGAAAAGAGAAACCCGGGGGTACACAATCGGGTCGCTCATTTGGCTCTCGTTTCCCCACCTGTCTATCTTACACCCTGGTCAGCACACTAGCGCCACTTGAACCTCTAGCGTACATTATAATAACTCTATGGTTCGACGCAAATGAGGTGCAGGTCACGGTCTGCTCTAAGCCCCGCCCACAAATCAGTTGCCCCACCCATTACTACTGGATTGGCTTGGCTGCTCGGCCGAACGTTCACGCGAACAAGCTTGGTGTCTCCCTTTCCCGACATCCGGTGCGTCTACTCTGGCATCTGACAGTGCCTTCTAGTTGTGCGAGCAGACGAGCGGACATGAACGCTGCCCGTCGGCGTCCGTTTTCCCTTCATCCGTCTGCTATTCTGCCTCCGTCTAAAAACTTTCACAACGCTCGGAAGACTCGATCATGAAAGCGGCGTTCTAGCGTTCCGTCATGCACGAGCGACGGCTCAGTACAAGCGTCTGTCAGCGTCTGATGATTTACGGCAAAAAGCGACCGAGAGGACAAAAAAAAAATGCAGTCATTTCAGCTTTATATATATATATATATATATATATATATATATATATATATATATATATATATATATATATATATGCGGTGGCTCAAGTCACCAGGCTCGATATAAAATGGACCGTAAAAATCGACGCCTGCACGTAGCAATCTAAACTTTTCGTCAAAGGTGTATTTCACAGGTCGGTTTTTTCTTGTAAAATTACAAAGCGTAGTTCTCTTTCTGTAAAAAATAAGGCCAAGAAACTTGCCTGGATCAACGGCGGGCGGCGACGCAGACGACCAAGTGGAGGTGCGGGGTGTGTTTGCCGCTCCTATTGATAGATGGCGCTACCTCCTTGTTTTGGTCAGAGATCTGGTTCCGGTTTGCTTTTAAAGAAATATCGAAAGTGCCCGCGTCGACCGTGGTTTATTGACACGAACATAATCTTTCTTGTAATCTACCTTTGGCTTGAAAATAAATGCAGACCATGATAGCAAAACTTCAAGTAACAAAAATAAAGAAAACGCGGTTGCATAACGACAACGCTGACGGCGCTCTTGCAGCCGGCGGATTTCGTCTGCGGGTCGTCAGCTTTCTTTCGCTGGTCAGTTGTATCCTCGGACGCTTCTTCCGAGACCTTCTTTGTCGCGGTTGGTGGGAAAACAGCCACAATGCGTCACTTTGGACGCTATTTAGACCGCACTTTTGAGACACGAGAGGCTGCCAATGCAAGCTCCAGATAAACAGCAATTAATGGCTCTGAAAAGAGCCTGTCAGCAGAAGCCCGCCGTTTTCGCGGTTGTCAAGCTGCTGGTCATATGTATAAAATGGATAGATATGTGCTCTTGAGTTCTCGTTGTCTTCAGTCCACATGTCCACCTCGAACTTGGAGGCACTTGTGCAGTCTTCGCTTATAATCCCTGAAGGCTGCCTCCCACATTTTGTCCGTGATCGCATTGAAGGCGGATAGAATGCGCTCTTTTAGTTCCGTCATCGTGCGCACGCGAACTGCCTGGGCTTTCACGAAACTCCAAACAAAACAAAAAAATCACAAATTGTCAGGTCAGGGGACCGTGGGGGCCAGGGCATTGTCGGTGACCCTCGACCCATCCAGTTGCCGGGAAAGGTTCTGTCAAGCCAGTCTCTCACTGTGGTGGCGTAATGCGGGGGTGCTCCGTCTTGCTGGAAGACGCACACCTCCTTTGCATGTGCGAAGCTTCCAGCTCCGGCAAGACGTCCTGTTCGAGAATGCGAAGGTAGGATTCGCCGGTGACCGTGCCCTCAAAAAGAATGGACCGACAACGCCTTCACTCCAAAGTCCACAACATACTACGACCTTTGGTGACAGGACAGCCTCTTCAATGATCCAGTGGGGGTTTGTCTCGGACCAGCAGTGGGTGTTCTGCTTGTTCACGTGCCCATCCAGATGAAAATAGCTTCGTCCGTGAAAAGCAGAAACGGAAGGTGGTTCCTGTTTGTGGAGATGCATCCAAGTTCGTCCACGCAGAACTGCTTTCGCCGTTCATAGTCATCTGGCTGCAGCTCGAACAGGACCTGTGGCTTGAACGGATACATTTGTTGGCGGATCACCCTCCAGACGAAACTTTTACTGATGCCAAGTTGTCTTGCGACTTGTCGCACGGACAGGCGTGGGTTCAATGCAAATGCGGCAAGCAAGGCGTGACGCTTGTTCTGCTGTGGCGACCTCTCTTCGAGTACTCGCAGCCTAGTCTGCACAGTGTTATCTGTGTTGAATCGGTGTACCCAGCGCGTGACAGTCCGACGGGTGGGTGGACGCCTACGAAAAGTGGCTCGAAACTTCGATCTCACTTGCCTCATACTCCTGGTTTCTGTAAACCAAAAGACTACCTGTGCCCTCTCTTGGACGGTCAGGTGACGCATTGTGGTTGTTTTCTCACCAACCGCGACAAAAAAAGGTCTCGGAAGCAGCGTCCGAGGATACAACCGACCAGCGAAAGAAAGCACACGACACGCAGACGAAATCCTACGGCGGCAAGAGCGTTGTCAGCGTTGTCGTTATGCAACCGCGTTTTCTTTTATTTTTGTTACTTGAAGTTTTGCTATCATGGTCTGCATTTATTTTCAAACCAAAGGTAGATTACAAGAAAGATTATGTTCGTGTCAATAAACCACGGTCGACGCGGGCACTTTCGATATTTCTTTAAAAGCAAACCGAAACCAGATCTCTGACCGAAACAAGGAGGTAGCGCCATCTATCAATAGGAGCGGCAAACACACCCCGCACCTCCACTTGGTCGTCTGCGTCGCCGCCCGCCGTTGACCCAGGCAAGTTTCTTGGCCTTATTTTTTACAGAAAGAGAACTACGCTTTGTAATTTTACAAGAAAAACCGACCTGTGAAATACACCTTTGACGAAAAGTTTAGATTGCTACGTGCACGCGTCGATTTTTACGGTCCATTTTAGATCGAGCCTGGTGACTTGAGACACCCTATTTATATTTTAACCATTTTATTTAGCATTTGCGAGCAAGAGGAGAGATTGTCATTACGCGCAATTAAAATGTGACGTGAAATTATTTGCTTTGGCAGGCCAGGTGCAGTTCAAAATTTCAGAGCTACTTACCTTTAGAAGCTTATTGACGGGAACCAGGGGCGTAGCCAGGGGGTGCTTATGGGGCTTCGGCCCCCCCCTCCCCGAAATCCAGCCGACCCTATAATATAAACATGCATTTTGACCGCCGGCCCCTCCCCCTTCCGCACCCCAAGTCATATAGACATCCCACTCCCCCCCCCCCTGCCCCCCAACCCGAGAAAAAGTCCTGGCTACGCCAATGTCGGAACATACCTGGACTAACTTAATGGGAGTCGAACGCCCGATTGCCTCCCAACAAATGGCTGGGAAATTCATACCTGCGCAGATATATTGTCGGTATTGAAATCAATATTGCAATCACGACGGTTGCACAATTCACAGAGCAGCAAGGCCGCTTTTACGGGAACCAACGTCTTTATTTAGCATCAACAGACGCAAATAAAACAATCAGGGGAAAATCAATCAAAATACAGGCTGTCGCAAAAAAAATTTACACAGTTTTTTTTTTACCGCAAAAATAAACTAGGCATCGCCGAACGCTCATTCTCCGCCCAAAGGTAGCATTAAGGTCGCAACCAGATGCCAAAGTTTCAGCCCGATCCGATACCTTAACCAAAAGTTATAAGTGATTTTCTGAAAATTTCAATGGGAAAATGGCGGCCGACGGAGTTTTCGTATACATAGGGCTGTATGGCACCAGAAGCCGAAAACAGGGGAAAAATGGGCTCCATTTTCCCATTGAAGTTTTCAGAAAATCCCTTATAACTTTTGAATAACGTATCGGATCGGGCTGAAACTTTCGCATCTGGTTGTGACCTCTAGAGCCACCTTTGGGCGGAGAATGAGCTTTCGGCGATGCCTAGTTTATTTTTGCAGTAAAAACCCTGTAATTTTTTTTTCTTTTTGTGACACCTTGTAGTTAATGCGGGACGCTAGGCTTAGGCCACTCCGCTACTAAAACAAACTTCCGCACAGCGCTTCCGAAGAAGCGTACATTAGACAGTTATTTGCTGCAAATTATATGGGTTGATCAGATCTTCCTCTAAACACTTCTGTGAAGTCAAAACGACCGGCATTCATAAAAATTGACGAGCTCAAGGAGCTACAATTGTTCAGCACTCCAAAGACGCTGGCAGCCATGTTTGTTAGAGTTTCAAACCAAAGCGGTAGAAGCAACCTCAGAATGCATTTAAAAACAATTATTACTCTATTTTGACTAGTTGCTTCTCAAATAAAAAAAATATTTGACTAAAATACTATTTCACAAATAATCATCTCTCTAACTGAGAGATGCAAGCACTTTGTAAGCACGGGGCGGGGATTAGGGCCTGCGACCTCCACTTTCTGCACCTAAATTCCGTGTAATGAAGTATATATTGGAAGAAAAAAATGTTGTGGTAATTTTTTTAATATGCTTGTTTATTTAGAAAAATAGTACTTTTTCATTGCCATGTCCTTTAAGCGCCCTAAGCAAACTCCGGCCAAGAGCCCCCCCCCCCCCCCCTTCCAGCTCTGTTTTTAAAAGCTTATATCTACTATAGCACGACACCACGTTGTTAGAAAACATGTATGTAGCGTCCCAACACGAGCGTTCTGTCAGCCCAAATATTGGCGCCCTGTGCGACCGCCCCGGACGCCGACCCCTAAGGCCGGTACTGCTCTATAGGCATCCAGAGCAACCCTTGATTCGCTAAATCACAAAGGCTTGTCTATATGTTAAGCACCGTTCAAAAAGCAACAGTGTGTTCTGGGATTTCTCGAATGCAGGGACACCTTTCCTTGAGCATAGTCACGCATCTGCAGTTTACCTTTGTCAAAAGCAAAAGGAGAGCAAATACTTTCGGCTTAGAGATGAATCCCAGATGAGCAGACATTGGTCACTTTTTGAAGTGGTCGGCGGTCTGATCATATCCACACTGAGCATTACGTTTACCTGATAAATAAACCAGCGAATACCGCTTTTGCGCACCAACGTTATCGGTACCTTATTCTTAGCCGTTCGAGCTCCATAAATTGCGATGACTGGCTCTACGAGTTCTCTGGGCGAACTGCACAAAAATGTTGTCCTTTGATATCCATACCGTATGCAGTACCATACAGACGAGGAGACTCGCCAGTACCTCGGGGCCATGAGGGTTAACTCAGATTGTCGTGACTACTGCGCAGTTGAAAGTTTTACAGAAGAGAAGACAAATGACACCTTCATGGCATGTGGCTGAAGTGTAAGGCTCACCTGAGGCGAGGTCTGTGAATCTAATTATCGTTTCGCCACCAATGATATTGCGTAGTTAGTCAAGAAGAGCGTTGAATAACGAAATACAAAGCTTGGACAACCACGCCTTGTGTTTTTAAATTGTCAGTAACTACAAAAGGGTAAAGAAGAGAAACATGGAATGATGTTTTCATTTGCGAAATGGACCGAGATATTTTTTACAACGCAATATTCTTTAGAACACGTTTTAATCCTCATGTGCGGGTTTTATGGCACAAACATTTGAGATGTTTCAGCAGGACACAAGCGGAAGCTTGGGGTTTCTGCGTTCAGTGGAAGAAAGACAGTGTCCAGTGGACGAGCCCAGTTTCCTTCATCTCCTCGACGGCTGGCGTGGAGTGTTGTTGACACTGCCGCACAAGTTCGATCAGTTCTTGGTACTCTCTTTGCTGCGAATCATTGGGAAACGCTCATCGTCAATCATTGTAAACTTCGGCGCGCAAAACAAAATGAAACTGAAATAAAACTCTGCTTCCCACAAAACGTACAATACAACTTTTCGTCGCTTATCACCAGTTCCGACTTTTCATGGCTTCTTTTCTTTGAAGTTTGGGGTCTTTCTTCGGGTTTATTATTTTCCCACAAATTTGGTGCTTTTCGGTACCAATGTTTTGCTGTCGGACAAAAGTTCGGGGTTCATTGGGGCCTAAGACCCTTTTCAAAAGTCCGCGCCATCGCTTGAACACTGCTGCTTGATCAACGCACTCTGAACGTATGTATTGCACGCGTTCGGTGTTCGGCGTGAACTCGGCACGGCTTTTATTGGACACAAGTGATGACGTCAGCGTTCGGCGAAAACTCAGATTCAATCACGCGCTTCGCAAGCAAGCAATGGGGACTGCCAATGTTGCTCGATGAAATTTTGAAAAGGGTATATTATGTTGAGGAACACAGGACGGAAGCATGGGAAGAAAACCTCACAGAGAGTTTACTGGGGGCTGTGTTCCGGTTCAAGACAAATTAAAGCTACAGACGAAAATTTTCTGCCCTGTAAAGCTTGATTTTATTTTTTATTATTTAAGGACAGATTGGGGCTTTTCCCGATTTTGATAAAGACCGCAGCTCCGGGGTGAATTTTAGGGGTTTATCGATATATAGCCGATACATGGATTCCTACTTATCTCCCAGACGAAAAGGCCGGAGCTAGTGGGCTGTGGACGTATGCGTGACGCGTTACGATTCCACAGCCGAGTAGATAAAGATTGTGGTGCGCAGAAGGTGATTATTAAATTGTTAATAAAACACTGGCGGCTAAACAAACGCAGGGTGTGACTCATTGTCGCATAATATTTGGCTTCGTGATTTGCTCTTCGGAAATTGGTTTATGCCGAAATCTCATTAATTACGATATAAAGATGATCGGGACGCACTACACCCTTCGTTTCCTAAGTTGTCCGTAACTATAGCTCCAATAATGTAATTTGCAATGAGTAAGTTGCTTAAACGTCATTCTTATTGTTCATTTGTATAATCTCTATTTTTTTTTTTACTCTGCTCATTATTTTCTGAGCTCGGACCCTGGCTCGTAGGCTTAGTAAGGTACGTACTTTGCAGCTTGGAAGGTTAAGTTTGAAAAAGTTGGAAGCGATCATAAACGTACAAACGCACCAACAAGCTGTGTAGCCAAATTGGCAAAATGGCTTTTAAATAAAAATAAATAAATAATGATCATGCGACCGAAACTTGGAATGTATACGTGAGCACGGAGTCTATAATCTAATCGTTTTGTAGCAATCGTTTAATAATGACGGGAAGAGGCTCAATTACTAAACTCAATGCTCTAACAGCGCTTCTGTAAAAAAATCCTACAGAAATCGTAATTATATAGCCACCGACACCGTTAGAAACTCAGGGTTTAGTTTATTATGTTCAGAGATGTCTTGTTTCGCAATCTGCACTTTGATCTTCTTATCAGCGAACATCGCAGTACCATTGACCTCGGAGCGTTAATAAGATTCTCGGGACACGCCACACCCTACATTTTGTAAGCTGTCAGCGACCATAGGCAGACGTGAACCCGAGGGTTCCATGTGCCAAAGAAAGGTGTGATACGCAATTCCTACTTCGAACTTTAATCATTCTCAGTTTGTAATAATCTAAGCTTTAATGCAGTAATAGTGGGAAATTTAATTTTCAACGCTCATAATATTATCGACTTTTATATATAATATTGATGAATAAAACTGTGTTTCATCACTACAAAGCAAATTATCTCTAGCCAAATATGTAGGGTATCCCAAGTCACCAGGCTCGATCTAAAATGGACCGTAAAAATCGACGCCTGCACGTAGCAATCTAAACTTTTCATCAAAAGTGGATTTTACAGGTCGG
>JAZHYW010009588.1:0-15016 GCA_037355805.1 Ixodes ricinus
GATGGCGCTGCAGACGTTTCATGGCGGGCGAGAGAGAAAAACCGTCTACCGGTCGATATTGTCGGTAACCGAAAGTAGTCTCTTAGATCTACTTTTATGCTCAAGAAAGGCGAGTGCTAGCAACTGCTCTCGGGCAATAGCGGGACAACAGTCGAGGCCTAGAGGCTCCTCTTTTTTGTGTTAAGCTTGGGCTTAACGTAATGGTTTGTAAATATTCGAGTAATGTCAGTGTGTTTGTAGTATAGATTGAGTGTTTTGAAGCGTTGTGTTTTTTATACCATCAAACGAGCGAACTCCCAGTGTCCAGGTCGACTCTGGTTGACGCACCGTGGGAACGCGTATCGGCGGCGGTACGCGAATTCCTGGCAAATGGCGGTATCAACGTTGGGGCAGGCGAGTCGTACTACGGCTGCAACGTCATCGACGACACCAGAAAGCCGCAGGCGGTCCTCCGGGTTGGCGTGGAAACCACCGTGGCACTCCCGGGTGAAGGTGAGATGGGGCATGTCCAAACAAGTGTTCGAGATGGCCACGGTAATGGCCTGTACAGATTTATCGCTTTGCCGGGACGTCGCGACGTCGACGGGGCTGGCGGAGCGGAACTCCGCGGCGATGACCGCAGCGCTGAGTCCGGACACGCCGACGGTGTCGCCGGTGGTGTCTATGCCGCAAAGCACGGAGATGTCCCGTGAATCCACGGCGTTGGTTGCGGCTTTCGCGCACGCCTTAGAGCATGCAGGGAAAACTCCGAAAACCTCATCCGTATTCCGGTGCTGGAGGCTGGCGGACACAGCATCCAGCTATGAGCGCGACCGACTTCTTGCTGGTAACCAGCGATATCGAAGCCGCTGTCGGCCTGACCGAGAAGGTACTGGCAGGGCTGGTGGCCTCGTAGTCTGGCGGCTACGTAAGGTCGCCTTTGTGGGCGAGCCAGCCGGAACACTCGACGAGTTCACGGCCCTCTTCCGACAAGAATTCTTGCCGGCAGACTACCTGCTGGGCGAATGCGCAGGGAACTGGAGGAAAGAACGCAGGCTCCGCTGAGCCCTCTGCCGAGTGCCTGCGGGCGAGCAGGAACCCGCAGATCGCCGATCCGAATGCTACGGATCCAGGAGCAGGTCGAGCGGGTGGTGAGGCAGGCGCATCCCACCTTTTCGCGGCATTCGGTGTGGGCGCCCATTCGGAGTTCGAGGAAGCCCAAAGGCGAGGCTCCTAGGTTCAGCCGATACTGGCGGAGCGCAGGCACCACCTTCCCCCAGCACCGACCGACACGCTTGAACCCCGATGCGCTTGGCACGGGCCGGTGCCACGTGGGTATCGACGGGGAGGCCGCAATGGCGGCGGCCAGCGGTGAGCCCAGCGGAATTCCCTGGGAGCTCACGGACGACGCTCGAGCCAGATCACTCCAGGATACGCGTCGTCCGGCGCACGGAATTCCGGCCGGGACTGGCGCACCACGACGCCGCAGCACAGGAGCAGACTGCCGCCGAATCGCCGCCAGCAAGGGGTGAGCAGACGGACGTCCCACTGGGGAGAATTCTATCCCAGGTTGGCGAGGCCGTTGTTGTGCCACGAAATCGGGCACTATAGGCGCGACTGCGAACAAGGAGATTTTGTAACGCGATAATGTCGACAGTTATCGGCGGCGAAACAGACCAACGAGCGGGTCCCCGACATCCCATCGACGGTGTGCGGTGCCAACGGCATCGAGTCGGGATACGCGCACCGGTGGTCCATTTATTTCTCTGATTAGGCAGCAGTGCGCGACTTCGCAGCCTCTGGATAGCGGGGCTAGTGTCGCCAATGGGGACGAGGTCCCCAGGCATCTCCACAGAAGTCCGTTCGGGTGAGGCAGCATGGGGAGACCACTTTCCAGTTGGCTTGTGGGTCGACGACATCGAGGGGAGCAGTGCGCCTCGTGGCACGTTTGGAATCAACGCGCGCAGAGACAGCGGTTCGCCCGGTCGGCCGGGGCTGACGGTGCCCATCATTCTTGGACGGGATTTCCTGGCCAACACCGGCATCATCATTGACGTGGGCAAGTGGCAGGGTACCGAGAGGGGGCACAGGCGCTCCCTTTTCCTGCGTTTCCGAGAAAGTTCTACGGGGACCATGGCGGCAGCGCTGGGAAAGCGAGAACAGTGGCAAGAACTGACCGCAACGACGCCGCGAGCCACCAACACTGGTTCGCTCACTGGCAGACGCAATGGGCCACCCGTTGGCCAATGCCAATGGACCGTCCCGACCGATGATGCTGGCGGCTTTGCTGCACAACTTTGACGACATGTTCATCGAACAGCCGGGGCTTCACTACAGGTGCAACATCGCATTGAAACTGGGGATGCGCGAAGTCCAATCCGCGTCCCGTGAGCCTGGCCAAGCGAAAAGCGATAGATGCTGCCGTCGATGAGCTCTTGGAGTCAGGAATCATTCGCCATCAACAGGACCAAAGATTCCGGTGGTTTTGCGCCAAAAAACGGAACATCGAGACTGTGCGTCGATTATCGGCGCTTGAACGCGGTGACCGTAAAAGATGCGTATCCGTTTCCGAGCATCGAAGAACTATCTGACTCAGATGAAGAACTATTTCACTACCCTCGACGCAAGCAAAGGCTACCTCCAAGTGGAGATGAGCCCGGGCGACAGCAACCGCATTCGTGTCACCGAGGCCTGTCTGAGTTCACTCGGATGCCGTTCGGATTAACAGGTGCACCGATGACATTTCAGCGGTTGATCGATGGGGTGCTTGGAGATGCTACAAATGGCAGCACGCGCTCGCGTACCCGGACGACATCATTGTGTAACGCGGAAAGTCCTCGAGGACCACCTTCGTCACCTCGAGGACGTGCTGCGCAAACTGCGGATCGCCGGCTCTCACACTAAACCCGACTAAAGCCCAACATCGGAGCTTCTGAGATCGGGCTTGTTGGGATTCCGGACCGAGAGAGGAAACGTTTCCCCCGATCGCGGACAAGCTGCGGGCGATCTTGGAGTTCCCAGTTCCTGCCGATGTCGGGGGAGTGCGCCGTCCTCGGCATGATAGGATGCATCTACCGAGCCTACATCCCGAACTGCGGCCATGCAGCGCACCCTCACGCAATTGCTGAGGAAAGCGGCTCCCTGGAGCTGGGAGGCGCCGCAGGAGGAGGCGTTCCTCCAGCTGACCGAGGCATTGGCGCGTACAGCATCCCTCAAACTACCAGACCTGAACAGGCCCTTCACGATCCAGACGGACGCAAGCGACCAGGTCTCGGGCGCGGTACTCTGCAGGAGGCAGAGGGAGAGATCCGACCGGTGGCATGTTACAGCCGGGCGCTGAACCCGGCGGAGAAGAACTACACGGTGAGTGAGCGCGAATGCCTCGCCATCATTTTCGCTCTCAAGAAGTTCGATCATTACGTCGAGGGGACGGAATTCACGATCGAGACGGACCATATGGCTCACTCGCGTGGCTCTCCCGAATCAAGGAACCCGCTGGAAGACTGGCGCGATGACCTGACACAGCAGAAGTACGAACACGAATTCGGTACGAGGAAGGGCACGACAAATGTGGTGGTCGACGCGCTCTCCAGCGCACCCGTGGATCCCCCACCGAGCGAGGCATGAGACAACGGAGGCGGTGCCATCACCGGGAGATCAGGCCGCTCGCGCTCCGCTCCCCACTGTCGGCGGCGTCGCGCAGCTGGCTGAGGCGATTACCTCACTGGGACCGGCGTTCAACCGGAACGGAACTGTTCGAAGCACAGCAGACCGATTCGCTTTGTCGCGCTATCTTCGACCGGCTCAGGCAAGAGATGGATCCTGACCAGACAGGCGAAAAAGACGCTCCGGCACTCCGGGAACACCGAGAGGGCCAAGCGCCACCAGCTCTGTAGTCGACATTGGGCAGGTAGAGCTGGAGTCTTACCTGATCGATGGGGACGGCGTCCTGCTGCGCTACTTTCCGGAAGAGAGCGATTCCGCGAGTCGTTCCAGACCGTGATCTCCCGCGATCTCAGGAGCGGCAGCGCTGCGTCACCACTCACGATGCGGACGGTCACGGCAGTGCACCAAAGTCGTGGCATAAGCTGCGCCGTTTCGCTACCTGGCCGGGCATGAAGGCAGCAGCTGTGCCGTTAGTAGTCCGGAGCTGCGCCAGGTGCCAAGAGCGCTGCCCCAGGGGGCAGACCACCCGGCCTGCTCGAGCCGATCGTAAGTACGCGGCCATGGGAGATCGCGGCCTGCGACTGATGAACTCCCCGCCGCGGTCAAGCGGAGGCTATCGGAGCATGTTGCGGTATATCTGCCACTTCACCGGATTCGTCGAGATGTTTCCAATGCGGAGGTGACAGCCGAGGAGTCCTGAGCAGGCTGTCCGAGGTCTGGTGCCGCTACGGGTTCCCCGAGGACTGGGTGAGTGACAATGCCCTCGATATTTTGCTCGAAAGCTGCGCAACCTGTCAGGCCCTCGGAATTAAGCGTTGTAAGACTTTGTTACCATCCCTGCGCAAATGTGACCGAGCGGCGGAACCGCGACATTAGACGCTGCTCGGGGCGTATGCGTCGTAAGCAGCGGACTGGGATCTGCACTTGGATTCGATTTCGTTTGCATTGCGGTCCGTCCTCAACCGCAGCACTGGGTCTACACCCGCGCTGCTGAACTTCGGCAGAGAACTCTCTACGCCGACCGATGCGGTTCTTCGCCCGCGACCGAGCGCGGCCAGAGCGGTGCCCTGCGCACGAGGGATTTCGCGGCGCGTACAAGAGAGCGACTGTCGCGGGCGCTGGACGCCGCTCGCGGGAAACAGGCTGCGCGCGCGCGGAGCAGAAGAACACTTACGACAAAGCGCACCGCGATGCGCAGTTCGAGGTGGGCGACACCGTTCTTCGGCGAAGTCACGTTCAGAGCGATGCGAGCAAGTTCTTCTCGGCGGCGTTGGCCCCCAAGTGGGTAGGCCCTTCGTCATCGATTCCAAGAGGTCCCGACTGACATACACGCTGAGGGACCAGAATTCTGATCTCGTCCGCGGGACAGTTCACATCGGCGAACTGAAACCCTTTTTCCCCAGGGAAGGGGATGAGCTGGTCAAGCGGCCGCAAGGGGCATTCGCGGGCACCAACGATCTCAGGATTTCCTGGGACCACCGCGGCACAGCTACAACACGCGTAGCCGGAGGCAACCCGATGGGATCGGAACCTCGTAGAGTGCGTGGCCTGGAAAGGGGAGAAGAGGGTGAACGATCCGAAATCGGCGTTCCCGGCATTTTTTTCTTTTTTTTGGGGGGGAAGGGGGAGGGGTGCCTCAGAACCCTCAGTGTTTTGCTTGTTTCTGTTTTTGCTGTCAATGTTTTTATTTTTGCGCACGACGTTCGCTGGTAAACTGTCATCGTCCCTGCGGCTGCTGCTTCGAGACGCAACTTGGTGTGCACCGAATGGTCCTCTCCTGGAGACGATGAAAGGATGAGTCGCCGTTCGGACGAACACCAGCCTGAGCTCAACTCTTCATCTTCGGGCAGCGTATTCCCCGGCCGGAACCACAGCTTGGGGAGCCTCGTTGACGTCCGCGACGCCACGCAAAACGCCGGGGTGCAGTTCTCAGTGACATTGAACTTCCAGCCCCGCATCGCTCCGGAGGGCCGTCACAGCTGGGTCACAACCACAGTCCCTCTCCGGTGCACCACCCATGGGGAGGCCAGTCTCATGGCAGGCCGGGCACACTGTTCAAGGACCCCGTTGCCCCGGAGGCCGCCGTCGCCGAAGTCGACACAGCCTACTGTGAGGTGTGCGGTGGCCGCGAACCCCAGGCCTCAGGCGAACTGATGGACCTCAGTGAGGACGACCCATGGGACCAGTGGTGTGGTGTGCGTGTGGGGGTTTCCAGGCCAAACAACGACGGTGTTCCCGAGCAGCCTAGCTGCACGTCGGAATCCCGGCGTACTTCGATTTTTAGGAGAGGGGAGTATGGCGCACCGTGCATTCACGAGGGCGCCTATCAAACCATTTAGCCGTCTTGGCCGCTGGGCAGCTATTTAGTTGCCTTCGCCTCAGACACGATCACGTGGTCGTGTCGCCGCGGGGTCGATCGGGATCTCGAATTCGGCTCCCGACGGGCCGCTTTCTCCTAGCCACTGGATGGCGCTGCAGACGCCTCCATGGCGGGCGAGGAGAAAACCTCCTCGCCCATCGGTCGATATTGTCGGGTAACCGGGAGGCAAGAGTCTCTTAGGATTCCGGCCGGCGCTCAAGAAAGGCGAGTGCTAGCAACTGCTCTCGGGCAATAGCGGGACACGAGGCCTAGAGGCCCTCTTTGTGTTAAGCTTTGGGCTTAACGTACGTTTGTAAATATTTGAGTAATGTCGCGTGTGTTTGTAGTATAGATTGAGTGTTTTGTAGCGTTGTGTTTTTATGTACCAATAAACGGGGAGCGGAATCCTGCTCCCGTGAAAGAACCAGGCTGGACTCTGGTTGTTGACGGACCACGTGGGGAACGGCGTATCGGCGGCGGCACGCGAATTCCCACAAAACAAAAGTAGGACATCGATGTAGACATCAGGTTGCCACCATTAGGAGCAAAAGCAACAAGAACACTACAAAGGGCAAGAAGACGTAAGACAAAATTCCAATTCTCCTCCATCGGCGACGTCATAACATTTTGATGTCTGGCTCCAAGCAACGAAAAATACCAAACACAACGGTCGCCAAGAAGAACAAAGCGTGAAGCCAGGAAGAAAATCCGAGCGGATTTGCGCAACCACCTCCCTAATCACTTCCGAGAGCTTGCACCGATGCAAAAATATCTTCCTGCTCCGACCCCCTTTCATCTGACATTAAAGAAAAAAACATGCGTGCTAACCGGAGTCTACTACAGACATATAAACACAGTTGGCATCATCATCCCTGGCCTGCCCTTGCTGAGATCGCCACTTGCTGCCCCCCCTCCCACTTCATTAGCTCCTCCCCTCCCCAAACATTTTCGCTTCGTCACACAGTGACGTCACGAGAGGGATTCAAACGCCAGGAAGCGAGAAGGACAACACCGCCGCTGCCACGTGAAGAGCAATTAAGCAAAGCGACACAAGGGGGCCCTAATTAGTGATGGACAAGCGTACACAGAAAATAATCAAGGGCCTCCGCACGAGTAACGCGATTCACATGCAAAACAAGCTCTTCGCCGTCGTCAAGCCCTCTCTTTCTCCGCCGCATTCTGCCTCTAACTCTCCGCGAACAACGGGCGTTAATTGCATTCATCAGGGGAGAGACCTCCGACGCCTCAAGATGCCTCGCGTTCCATCTGGGTGAAGCATTGGGCTAGAGATTGTTTGTGATTTCTGAGCTCACGCTTTGAAAGACAGATGACGGAGTTGAACTATGTCCTCTCAATCGTCCCGCATCCTGCGAGGCCTTTGAACATATTAGGACAACAAATAAAGACCTCTCGGGCGTGCTCATTTCTCCGCGCACACCATGGCTCTTGGCAGAATGCTTCTAGCTAAATTCGTCACGCACATGACTTCTGTCTTCCCGATGGTCTCGATCAAACATTGTAAGATGTCTCTTGGCTCAGCGTCATTTGGAGCCTTGAACTCGTCCGCCTTCCTTTGAACAATTGGTTTCCTCCTTGGAATCATTCGGGGTTGTGGAATTGGCATGGACCCTTCAGCTGGTCGTGTCTCTTGACGACGTCAAGCGCTTGAGCTGTGTATATCTGAGCTAGACCGCTCAATGACACATCTCGGTATCTGATTGGACTATCACACTGTCTGTTATTTCTTTAAACTTTAACCGGGAAAGGCGAAGAGGGCATCTCGCCGAGCGTAGCGGGATGGCTACTTCGCGATCAGAAAAGTAATAGGGTGACACAAAAATACAATAAAAAAACGTTAATAGGCTTCGCATTACATTGTTTACAACGCGCTTTCCAGATTGGTGTTCAAAAGACAAACATATGAGTGTTCTGGTCATCTCATGTCCTTCAGTGTGTCTTCCCACTGTTCAAGGACAAAAGCTACGGACAGTACTGCGGTGTGAGAGCACAAGACAAGACAATTAGTAGAGGCGAGTAACTAGGAACAATGAGAGAATATATGTTCAGTGTTGACTGGTGGAGTTACCACTTACACCCGGCCCGTTAAGTGCAAATACCATACCTTGTAGGTGGGGTACAGCTTCACTTTCTTACACCCCACTCCTACCGAGGCATTATGAGTTCCGTTCCGCATCTTTCTTGGTTTTCAAATGTACGATTCTTGTATGAATTTTCATCCATGTAATCACTACATACTACCTTTTGAACTGACCTCATTGCTTCTGCACATATGTGGCGCAAGCCCACAAGAATGAAGACGCAACGAAACACGATTGTAGTCGAAGTTACTGTAAATATGTTGAAAAAAGAACATATGGAAAGCCTGGCTCAGATTAGCAGCCGACGCTTTACAATAAATAAAAGCTCCTTTGCGAAACATCGTCTCGCCGCCGTGAGGCTGCCATGAAGTTCCTTTTCCAGCCGCAGATCGAGGTAGATTTACCTCTCGGCGAGTAAGCATCCTACAATACGTAGGCTCTTGGCCATCGCTCGATTTACTGCATGCTCTTAGCTCGCAAAACCTTAGCAAACTGCACCATCATGGTGACCGCATAGTCCCGGCAGCTGTCCGCAGTGCTCGTCACATCACTAAGAGCAAAAATAAGACAAAACAAAAGAAGTGTACGTTGCGAAGGTCGTGACCGCACTCTTAATCTGAGCCGCTCAACCTCACGGCCATAGCCGTGCAGCGTTCAAAGTTGCCAGGACTTAGCTGCGAACTGATCCGGGCCCCACTGTCAAAATAGCCGCGACGACGTCACGGCTACGGCTGTGCTCTTCTCTTGCGTTGATGGTGCGAATGGCTATATAGGTGGGCTGCGGCGGCCCTGCATCTTTGGCGGCCCGTTTGTGCAGGGCCGGCAAAACTAGGCCAAGCATCACGCTGTGTAGTACAGAAAACGCTCACGCTCTCCGCTGAGATGTCGCGGCAGTTGACGGCCGGTAACGCGGACAAAGCTCGCTGGCTAAAAGCTCACCGGATACGGTATTTCTCCACCGGACCAAAGCTCACCGGACAGAAAGCTCATGCCGTGCCGAGAGGCCCGGACGTAAGCTCGCCCGTTTGTTTCGCGGACCCGGGAAAAAGCTCGACCTCAACTTCTTCTTCTTTCTTTTTTTGCACTGCGGGCTGAAACACGGGTCAGAAATAAAGTGCGGACGCGACGTGGTTCGCTGGATCACTTTAGGAGAACATTGTACCCCATCCGCCAATGAGTTGCGGATGCCTGAAAATACTGCTGAAGAGAACCGGGAGTTGGGCCTTTTGGAAAAGTACAAGACAGATGACCAATTTAGAAAACTGTGCGGGATTTTAGATAGGCTCGCGTTCCTTCCACCACAGCTTGTTCCACAAGAACTAACCACCAGGGAAAAGTCTACTGGTAGACATCAGGTACCTGCTGGACTATTTTGATTGCACGTATATCAACGGCCGCTTCTGTTAGGCTTCTGTTCCATCTGCGGCGGCACCCAGAGCGGATTCTTCACTTCGCCTGACTCTGCGCCGACGACGACCGGAGTTTCCCCGGTACGGTGGAATATGTACAGACGCCACTCTTCAAGATAAAGACCGAATGAACAACACCTGCGAAGGATGGAGTACCGAGTTCCAGGAGCTCGTCGGACACGCCCATCCAAGCGTCCTGAGGCTGATTGAATGCCTAGAGCAAAATCAGGCGCTCGTTGCCACGGCCCTGACGCAAGCCCGGAGAGGTGAGCCCACAGTAAAGCGTGGTGAAAAACCACTCTGCGCCTGCAGAGTCGTCCCAGAAATATTTGCGAGGGCTTGCATGCACATCGAGATCTACCAAGACTGCTGAGCTATCGCTGCGTTTCAGCTTCCGTCCGAGCGCAGCCAAAGCTACATGTGGCCGGAGCCAATCACACGCCGGCAACAGGTCACGCGATCTCGCCTGCACTTTTGTATCACTCCGCTGCGCCGCTGGTCGTCCGCGCCGCCCGCGCTCGCCGAGTATTTCGTCTGCTACGGGTGTATCAACGGTATCGTCTGCTACAGGCTTAAAAAGTGCCCTTTCACGTTCTGAAATTTAGTCACAGCGGATGTCAGCACGTAGGCTGGCCGCTGGCGTCTGTGTCCGAGCTTTCCACCTGTTCGGCATTTCGGCATAGTTTCGAGATGTAAGTACACATTGCAAGGTGCCCGATGACCCGGCCGTTGATGTTTCATTGTATTGTCTGGATATGCGCAGGGCTCGAGACGCAGTCCTTTCCACCAGCTTCTCGGCGTTCAATGTGATCGGCAGGTAAAGGGGCGCCCTAATTTCGCCGCGTATCAGTGAATGTAGTGGCCCGGACGCTTTTCTTGTTTACAACGCATTCGCGGTACGACGCGGCCGGAGTCTCCTGCCGAATGTGAAAGTAGACATTCATCACGACTTCTCGCGCCTAACGCCCAAACGTACTTTTGCGAAAGGACGTTTTGAAGCGACTCGGTGAGGAAAGCAGCGAAGCATCATGATTCGGCCATTACGGGAACGAAATCACAGAAAAACCGAGCGCTGCAGCCGTGTTGCCAGCGGATATACGTGTTTTCACCAAACTACATGCATTTACATATATTAATAAAAACATAAACTTCAGATAATTCATTCCTTTAGTTGCAAATCATTCTCAGCAGTACATATCTGGAATATTGTGCAATGTTTACGCACAAAACAGTTATATATTAAAAAATACTTTTGCGGGCTACTTTGTGGTGAGTAGGAATGCTCTTTTCCAAGTTGCGAATTGTCCCTCAGCCTTTGGCTGCGCTCGGACGGAAGCTGAAACGAAGTATAGTAGGGGGCTGCATTCGCTTCTAATCAATCGATAAATAAACTTGTTTCCATTAAAATCAACAAACCATGCGCCTGTCAGATTTAATTTATCGTTGCCTTTTTGTGTCGCACGCATGCACCTAAGTTGTCCGCACTCGTGTTAAGACCAACATGAAATTTTCTCGTGGTGAGCTTTTGTCCGGGTTTGTGAAAAAAATGGGTGAGCTTTTGTCCGGGTCTGTGAAAAAATGGGTGAGCTTTTTGTCCGGTGAGCTTCTGTCCGGTGAGCTTTTGTCCGGTGAGCTTTTTGTCCGGGATTCGTCAAAACTGTCTTGCCGTTTTATCCACTATCCTTCCAATCAAGGTCAATCAGAACTAGGCGTCGTTCTGACGTCACTGCAACCCCTGCACAAAAAGCACGCGACTCGCTCTCCGCGTAACTTTATGCCGTCTCAAATTATTTTCAGTGCGAACGGAAACACGCCGCATAGCAACAACGAACAATTCAATCCAGAATTGAAAATAAAAAAAAAGATACGACCGCTGAGTCCCAGCTTGCTGCGCACACAGTCGAGTTCACTGACCATCAGGCGTATACACGTGTACGGGTACAGCTTCTGGGCCCGGCAATGTTGCTGTAGGCCTGTGTAGATTAGAGCCGCCGAGTACATTAGACTAGGCTTAAAGTAGCGACGCTCCATTCCCGGATTGTCTCATGGCAGCCGCCATCTTTTAACTCACTGCGGAGTAGAGCCACTAAATAAACTACTTTTAGAGTATCGGCACTTGATATCACCTGATTAACTTGCGGGTACCGCCATCTTTTACTCTCCTGAGTAGAGCCACGATATAAACTACGCTTAGAGTATCGACACCCCAATCGCGGGTCGTCTTGTGGCCGCCGCCATTTTCATACTCGGTGCAGAGTAGAACCACTAAATGAACTACGTGTAGAGTTTCGGCACTTCATTCTCCGATTAACTTGAGGGCGCTGCCATTTTGGCTACTCTGCAGAGTACAGCTATGAAATCAACTATGCTTAGAGTATCGACACTCCATTACCCGATTACCTTGCAGGCGTCGCCATATTTGGGCTTGGTGCAGAGCGGGCACTATTGGTGATTGTTGCAATTAAAGAAGGTGACTTCTTAGCCTTAGCTAAGGCTAAGGCTGAGGAAGTAACTTTCTTTAAGGCTTTAAGGAAATCACCGCACCCACGCTTTCAACAATGATTTTATGCACCAGGATTGCCGAAATGTCGTCACTCTGAAGCGCATCTCATTCGGTGGTAGATCGTCTGGTTGTCAAGACTGGGAGCGTCTTTTCGATCGTCACTTGTAAACGCATAACACACACAACAAAAAAGTATTGTTACTGAAGTTTTGCTTCAAAAGTATTTGTTTTCATTTTTGTTCTTTGTTTACTTTGACATCCGCACGCAGAGGCGTTGTGTGTTCGCTTCGTAGGCTATAGATGCTCCCGTGATGTCTGGGTCCTGGCGTGTGCTTGGACTCGTCAGCTTACGATCTTTATTGTAGTTTAAAGTTTCTACTTGCATAGACATCTTTCTAAAGTGCAAGGCTGTCTTTCTTGTGGAATATTCTGCAGCTGGCATCTGGGTGTCTTTGGACACAATTGAACCGGTTGCTAACAGGTCGCGATGCAATGCCTTTCTTGCAAAAACAAATAGCATTTATTTACCTCTCACAGCACTTAATGTAAACTATAGAAGACACAGTGAACCCGACAAATAGAGATGGAAGCCTCCATACGTCTTAATTCTCCGTATAAATAGGTAAATAAGTAATGCTCCGCGGGTGGCTGGACTTTTTTACTACGGTTCTTGAGGTGAAAACAAGTGTAGTAACGTTGGCTCCGTCAAGCCTCGATGGATGGATGAACGGATGCTAACCACTGTGCTCTTTATAACGGGCGGTAGCTTGCGCCACCCTAGCCTAGAAACTAAAAACCAAAAGTATGATTACTCCCCTCGCCCTCCTAAGTCAATTTTCTTCTCCTCTGCAATTCTGTAACAATCACCAGGTGATTTGGAATATCACAAAAATGACCTTTAAAAGATCAGGCAAAAAAAAAACATAATTTCTCCCCCCCCCCTTCCCCGCCCACCCGGGCCTCCTCTTCCCGGCGAGGGAGTCGCCAACATTCCTCAGCTCAAACCTAGCCGGCATTATCCCAACACCGGGCCCGCTGGGAGACAGCTATGGTTGAGACTTTGGGCCCGAGCCACGGGGAGGGAGTCCCAATCTTCCTCTGCCCCGCCCGTCCCCAGCTGTGCTAGTTAGTTTTACGTCATTCAATTATCCTTAAATAATTTCCACCAGTCTTCCAATCTCTTCTTTGTCATTACAGTGCACTTATCATCCGTTCTTCCATTCTCGTCGGCAAACCTGCAAACCTTAGCGCTCCGTCTAAATCCTTCGGCACGTCCGGGAGGGCGGCAGCCAAGCCCTGTGCACCTCCACACCCCATGTTCTATGGTCTCACTTACGCCTTGGCATACGGCACACCGCGTATCCATTTCTTATACTTTGTCCTATAAGTCGTATAGTCCTCAATGCTCACGTTCTAGCCTCAAATAACAAAGTCGCCCCCGTGAATTATCATACCAATGGTCCTTCCTTATTTCCTGTTCTCGTTCCCTATACATAGTTAAAGCTGAATTTCCCCGCATTCTTTCCTCCCACATTTTCTCTCGGCTTCTTTTACTTCCTTTTCCACAGTGGTAGTCTCCTCTTCCACAGCACTTGACTGTTAGTTGGTAACTGTGGGCATGCCTTGCTAAGGCCTTTCAACAGTTGCCAGACTGGTAACAAAAAAAAACGTTTTCCACTCACTGTGGCTAGATTAGACTTTGAAGCGTGCCTGCCTGCAGGCCGATTAGCCGAACGATGCTTCTCCCGTGGTCACCGGTTTTCTGTTGCTATGGGCCCGAAGGCACTCAAGTTCATCGTGTTATGTTGCTCTTTTCTACGCGCGACGCGCTGAGCTTTGTAACCTGCTGCGCAAAGGTGAACACGTGAATAACCGGGGAGTATTCACCTTGCCTCTTTTTTTATATATATATTTTTTTCTTTCCTGGGTAGCTTTGTTTTGTGGTTTCAAAATTATAGCCTCTATTGTGTTGCGTCGCTGGGAAAGCAGCATTTTACTCGGGTGAGGACGCGACAAAAGGTTGACCGGTACCTCGCTCCGCTTGTCGCAGACGGCGACCTTTAAATTGTTGCTTTCGAGCCCGGAGCTGAGCGCTGTAAATTGTTTATCCTCTAGCGAGGCACCGCAGACGCTAACGCCAGTGGACAGGCAGCCGCTGAGAGCCGTGCCGGGGGAAAGGTCATTCAATGCCGGCAACCGCTTGCGAAGCAAAACATTTGTACATAAGGTCTTGTGTACAAAACGCATAAACGCCGTTCGCTTTTTAGTGAAACAAAAAAAATTGCGTTGCTGGCACCGTTATTAACGTTTTGTGAGCTCTGTGGATCACTGCACATCATCATCTTTATCATCATACGACACTGTGTTGAGTGGTTGAATTGTTTTATTTAATCATTTTTAGTTGGTGTTGTTGTTTTTGTCGTTTTTAATATAACAAAGTGTATTATTATGCTTGTTAAAAAAATATCGTATGGTTTTTAGCTTTAATGTCCTGAGTCGCGACCAGGATCATCAACTGCCCGAGACAATTTCGACGGTTTGTGTAAAGAGCACGGTGGAAGCTTGGATTCATCCCGTCCCTAAATCTGCACCATCAAAGTGCACAGTCTGACATTCCTCTTATCTTCATTAATAAGCATAGAAGTCACCATACTGAGCGATTGGTCCATCAGAAAGGTCGATCACTGGCGACGTTTTTGATGTATGCACCTCAAAAACCGTAGAAAAAAATATCCGGCTTTTCGTTTCGCAGTACTAATTTCCCCTTACATGCGTTGAATTAAGACGCACCTACGTGTCATCTTGGCCAAACATTCGTAGGAACTACTTCGAGCAGCACAGTGTGCGAGTGGGCAAAACTTCAATTTCTCATGATGCCTGACAACGAGAGAAGAGAAAACGCACATCGCGGCTACGTGGGCGGCATAAAAATCGGGGCCGGCAACAATGTTTGCCCGGCGCGTGGTAGGCAAATATAACACCGCGATACGGACAGATAAGG
>JAZHYW010009589.1:0-85217 GCA_037355805.1 Ixodes ricinus
TTTGGGGGAGGGGTGGGGGGTCGACCTTGTTTGGGGGGGGGGGGGCGGACGGCCGCCCCCGTCGCCCCCCCCTCCCCTGGATCCGCCACTGCCCTCAATATTGATTCTGATTCTCTCTTAACCTGAAAACGAAACTAATCGTGATATGAAAAAAGACAGGTAGCACGTTCTTTTGCGTTGTGATTAAAATATCAATGAACTTTCTAGCGATAAATTATCCTATGAAGATGTTGTCAACACGCTTATTACTTACATATTTACAGAGAAAGCGTTCCGTCTAGTTCGTTTGCAGGTGGTACACTGCTCGTGGAGATTAGCATTTTTTCGCTCGCTCACAGTGCATGCTTAGATGCCCGGCATCCGCGCAATGTAGTTTTCTACAAGGACGTTCACTACGCTCAAATGTTCGAGAGAAGGCGCGATCTTTCTTGATAGATTTCTTATAGAATGCTCATGACCGGGTGACGTAGGATGGTTATGACCAGACACACTATTTTAAGTTCCGGTGATCTTCGCGCAACTGACATGCACCGATTGTCTGTTCAGCCCGTCATGTACAGTCACGAAAAATTAAACAAGCAATCTTGCATGTTGTATTAAACAATTGATCGCATTCTGTTACGAGAAAAAGAAAAGATCTCTTAGAGAATGGTAACAGTTTGTTGAATTATAGAGCTGTTTCTGACGCTACTTTATGTTTATAAACCACCACGATATCTGAAATAAAGCGCGAGCCAGAGAGATTTTATATACACACCATGTCCTCTCCCCCTCCCCCCCCCCCCCACAAAAAAAAAAAAGAAAGAAGCAAAAAAATGAATTTTTCTTTACTTATATATGATTTACGCATTGCCGAACGTTCATTTACCGCTCCATTGTAGCGCTAGCGGACCGAACCAGAAGTCAAAGTTCAAGAACTAACCTATTTCATAACAGAAGCTAGAAGTTAATTTCTGAAACTCAATGGGCATTTTGAACCGATTGGACATTTCGTCTCGATGGTCATTTTGACCCATTTGGACATTTCGTCTCGATGAATATTTTGACTCGATGGACATCTTGACCCGATTGGACATTTCGTCTCGTTGGACATTTTGACCAGAAGCCGCTTTCCCGGTGGCCGCGCAGCGCGAGAGAAAAGGAGAGGGGAGCCCCGGCATCGCTCTAGTAACGACGCGACGCTTGCTGTCGTCTGCTTCAAACACTTGTTTTCCGGCATTTACTCGCGTTACAGGAAATCCCAATTTGGCAGTATCCAGTCGCTAGGCATAATGTTGGATGGTTTTAGAAACTTCCACCGCGCTCACCCGCTTACCTCGCGAATCACCGAGCACTCGTTGCGGTTGTCAGTGGCAGCCACGACGCCAACCACGACGAATATGAGAATTAACCGCATCGCACCTCCAAACTCAGGTACGTGACTGCACCATTCCGCCCGTAATCCACGACCGTGCTACAGCTATCCCTTTCGTTTCTTCCTCAGAAGTTGGGAGAAAAATACAGACTTTTTTTATCTGGTGATGCTACGGGTAGCCACCTGTGCACATACCTGTTGGAGGTATCCGCCTGGCGCCCCGAATGATGAAACCATCACAATGACAATCTTCAGCTTTTGTGCCTGTGAGATAAGAAGGCTCGTGAGACTCTACAGGTGTGAGATTCTGCTCTCGGTGTTGTCTCACCTGGTCGATTGATGTTTGTCCGGTGTAAGCCAGATCAATGAAGCACAAGGAAGCAAACAGGGCCCAGACCACAGCTACCCACAGTTCATATTTGATACCGTCGTAAAATACGGCGTCTAGGACAACGCAGCCAACTATGATGGTGCTCACACAAGTAATGACCAGCGGCTCTACCCAGATTTCGTTTAACGACTCCATGAGTTTCCTCATTTTGTTGATACGAAGTTGCATAGCTCCGATCTGGAGAGGAGATTGTGGGTGAGCGTGAAGGTTCTTCAATTCGCTTGCCGCTTCAAAGAACTCCACTTGGACTTTGATGTACTCTACCAGTACCTTCGCTACAGCTCCTCAAAAGCAAGTGCGATAAAGAATGGTAAACGATGAAACCGATTCCCATGAAGAAAACAAATAGCCTCAATGGAACAGAGCACGGGGGTGGCAGGACCTGTACAAGCTCCACCATTATGAACCATTGGGCTACTATGAAGTACAGAGCAAATCCCACGAATGCCGCAAGTGCCCGCACCGTATTCCGTTGTTGCTGGCTGAACGGTGTAGGATAGCGATGCGTGGGTGTAAGGATGCCACTGCTTTTTCAAATGCCTTTGATCTGCGAAAGAAGCGAGTAGTTGATCCGGTTTCGTTAATATGACTATGAGGTTGACTAGTATTTTTACCACCAGGACGCCGTAGATTACGAGCAGAAGGAACTTAGAGAGAGCATCCGAAATGTTCTTGATTATGTACCCGAAGACTATGGCTGACAATGCCAGAGGGAGTAGTAGAGAAGGAAGCAACTCAACGAATAAAAGGTGTAGAGAGTGTTCCAGGTGACTTTCGCACTTTCTCAGCGACTTTCCCCGAAAGTTTTGAATGTAGAAGCATGCCGTACAGGCGGCAAAAACTTGCGTAGGGCGTGGCGCGTTGCACCATCGTGGAGCTCATTCTCTCTCATCAGTGAAGAGCGAGATGAATCATTATCTGAAAGTAAATAAGGAACATACTCATTTATCTTTTAAACTTGAACTTCTCGTACTTTCTTGCAATGCTAAAACATCACTTGGTGCTCTGGTTCGAAGCTGTACTTGCAACATGTGATCAAATCAGCGAAACGTTTTTGTCAGCACACTTATTATTAAAGCATTTGCGAAAACGTGCCCGTCTCATGATTTTGCTGGAATAGCACTGCTCTTGAGTGTGGCTCTTGCCTTCAACTGTTCAAATGTTGAACTGTTAAACGTTCTAGAATAAATGCGAGCATGCTCTGATAAATGTTTATTGTCAGCTGACGACCGGATGACGTAGTGTGTGTTTGCAAGGTCACCCTAACTTAGGTATGAGTGATCTTGCTGCAACTGTGTTATGTCACTTGGCTGAGCCATCCAGTCATTTGCAATCAGGTTAAAATTGATCAAGTAAGCTTGAGAAGTTCTATTTAACAATAAAATGCACTATCCTTTATGACGAGAGGCAAGGCTGGCAATAAAAGCAGCTAGCATCCTGGGTTTTTTAGCTCTTACAATCGTTAAAGCTCTGTGTAGCGTTTCGGCCACTCAGTTATAATTTATCATTCTCACTGAAAAAATAGGCACAAATAATCATATTTAGAGGGATTTACAAAATGGTGAAGCAGGAATAGATTTACAGCCTTGCGCCTTTGCCTAGCACCAGAAGGAGTTGAACGAAACGCAAGCAACTGGACTAAGAATGACTCACAGGAGTGTGTAGCAAGGCAAACTTCGGTTCCACAACGACCAAGCGTCACTCTCAACATGATCGTACGACGTCGGGTGTATGGTAACGTACCAAGATATAGCGCAGAGGGCACATGACGTCAGGACTTAGCACTACATCCAATAAATAGCGTAGCGGAAGCTTTAAACCTGCTCCAGTCACAATAAGCGGTCATGAGCTGACGTCAGAGCCAGCAGCGTGAGACACTTCTAGCGTCAGGTCATGTGTGCCGCAGCGATCTGATGTCGCCTCCCATATATGGCGAAGCGAGCGCAGCGCCCTCGGACGGCACACACCTCCATATCAGGTGGTACCGTCATGGCTTGCCCACGCGAGCGACCTTGGCTAGGCTAAATCTCGATGACGTTAAATGCCTATAGAGAATAGGGAGTTTTGTAGATTGTTTTTGCCGTCCCGCAACGTACTCCGCAACCTGCTACGAGATCCGGGACTCTGCAGGCAAGGTTAGCGCCACGCATGCGCAGTATCGGTGACTTCCTTCCAGAGAGCGTAGAGCAGTGGTGAAGAAGGTCTACGAAAACTCCCCAATACCACCAAGCAAGCTTGTGGTGCTGTTACTTCGTAAACAGCTGCTCGCAGTCCAAAAACACAAAAGAGCCAAAAAGACTTAGAAAACTGCAAATTTATTTATATTTATTTTTATATTGCAAATATCTTTATATATGCCGACTCCACTTTTTGTTTTCATCAGTAGTAAAGCCCTCTCTGTGCTGTGTTCAAAATTTAATTGGCGGGTGTACTCACTTCAAGTACTTATACTTCGGTTAAAGTGCGAGCGTAGCAGAAGAAACAAGAGCGAACTCGGGGCTATCAGCATCACCCGCAAGTACGCGCTCTCGATCAGTGCAGGCTTCGTTAAGGCTATAGCCTTCTCCGTACTCACAAAGTCTGGCAGTTCGTCGACAGAGACATAGAGTGCGCGGTCGAGGATTAGGACCGCGATGATCTGGTAGCACAGAGCACCAAAGAGCCATTTATCGAGAACCTGGACGTCAGCGACAGTTTTTGCGGCGGCGAGGACCCGAAACACACTGGTACGCTCGGGTGAAGTGTGTTTCAGGCGTCTGCCGCCGCGGGGCACCAATCACGTGGCTCTCACCTCAACTCGTTGCCCTGGCGTAAAACCTTTCCATTTCGGCGGCCGCTTCTCGTGGCGATCTGCCAGGCTTTCGCAGTGTATAGCGGCTATTGCTCAGGACAGCACGCTTGTGCTGGTAGCTTCGGGTTCGGTCGCACACAAAGTGAAACAAACTAGTACGTGTAGAAACTGAGGGAGAGGAGGTTAGGAGAACGCGCTCGGATGCCGGAGAACCGAGCTCTGACTGGAATAGATTCGTGGGTAGACGTAGCGGCCTTTGTCTCCGCTCGCTGTTGGAATGGGTTCGAACGCGAACGCCGAATGCCGGACGCCGGCGTTCACAAGCGTTCGTAGAGTGAGTATGTAGACAAAGGCAGCTAACTTTGCGTCTACCCGATAATAATTCCAACCAGAGCTAAGTGTTCTTACGTTTCCGCGTGCTCCCCATCTTATCTCCCTCAGGTCCTTCCCGTATAGGGAAGTGGTTGAAAACAAACCCAGGTGGTTTCGTTAAGTGAGCGATGTTTTCGCTATATGCATCTTATGATTTGCTTGCGGCTCTTTTATTTAAAGCGCAAAAGAAGCACTCCCCGGCAATAACCTGTTTCCGACCATACTTAATTATCTCAATACTCATATATTGATCCTTTAACATCAACAGTAAAACATATCAAAGAATTTTTTTCTTGTAGAGTAAAATTGCATAGCAACGAGTTAAGTGTATTCCACTCAATGCCCTCATTTACAAAGTTACAGTTATATCCGTTGATAATGAATTTAGTGAATGAGTATAGTATTACAAGTCGTGCTATATATCTTGAATCTTGAATGTCTTGAATTTCTTGAACCCTTGATTTTGACATTTTTATTTTTTAGTAAACCGTCTGTTAGCAGAGCTAATTTATCTGCTACATTGGAATGTTGTACATTGATTTACTGACCTGCGTATTTTAAAAAAAAATATTTGTTTGTTTACAAAGTGTTGCATTTCTTTTGTGACCGGGCCCTGCTGTTGCCAATTGGGGAGGGGACTCAGGATTCGTCAAGCTGCACAAATGCAGCTTTTTTCCTCAGTCCACTTCCATCATGTACTTGTACTTAATGGAGAAATAACATTATTATAATAGCTCCTGGCAATGACAGTACTACGGCGTTATATTCTTTGTAGCTATTTCTTTGTTTCTTCCATGTGAGCGCGTGCCGCTGGCCTCAAGGTTCTACAAAAGCGACATCCCGCTAAACACGAAGGTATCGAGGCACCCCACCCTATAGCTTGTATTTGGCCTGAGGCTTCGTTTCTTTCTGTATCTCTGTAAGTTGTGTACACGATGCCTCGCTCGGTTCTTCTCTTGTGTTCGGCGGACCTGCATTGCATGGAACGGATATTCTCTAGCCCCTTGTGCTCCTTTGTGTTCGCTAAGGCGGGCTCGTTTGGAGCTACCAGCATGAAATAGCCTTGCATTCGGCAAGGATGGGCTGCGGCTGCCGGGTCACACGGTAGTTAGAGTAACCAAGCGCTGCCGATATAGGCCTGTTGCTCTCAAGTTTGGATGGCGTCTTTGGCGAGCAAATCGAATATATGGTCGCGTTTCGATGCTGCGTCATGCCCTTTTTTCGCGTTGCTTACAGACGACAACCTGGGGCCCTAACCTCGACACTTGCCGAAAAATTCGTCAGAAATCTGGCGGCCGTGATTGGCCAACGCCGCACGACGCTGGTGCGGACCACTCAGAGCGCAGGATTTTTCGCCGTCTTTTTCGCCAAGTGTCCAGATTAGGCCCCCGGCAGAATGTCGTTGGTGGATATAATCTCTAATTTCGTTAAAGAATATGCCAGGAACAAAAACGCTACAAAAGGCATTCTTATCGTTTTGATAGAATACCGAAAGCGTGAGCCTGTATTGTTTGGTAGTTATGTTGATAGTTTTATACGCCGTTTCAGATTGAGCAGGCAGCAGCCGACGTTACGAGCTTGTCGGACCAATCAGAACCATCAAAAGCGCATCATCATAGTGTTGGTTCCGTTTCCGTACGTGTTCTATAATCGCTGAACCAATCACAAACACAAAGACCAAGTGACTAGCGCTTTTAACGCTGCTTGATTGGTCCCATTGGCTTACGTAGTGTCGCTGCGTCTGGACTTAAGTTGAGCAACGCATGGTTCCCTTGAGACGCTCTGTTACCGCGTGCGAGACAGATGCCGACACACGCTTTTAAATAACCGCGATTCACGCAGGGTAAAACGCTGCGTTGCGCACTGCAGCGTTATCGATCCTGGCGACACGGTAGCGGCGCAAAGTGAAGCACACAAAAACGCCGATTGCAGCGGGAAAGCAAAAAAAGCCTCCTTTATTGTTCGGTAGGCCGTTATGTATTATTCACACGGTATCACGCAACTCGCTTTCTAGAGAAATCGGGATGAGCCAGATGCGCTGTCGCCTCAACCACTTTATGCTCGATGCAAGCATTACACGAGGCTGGGTTTACATGAATGTGATTATGGCGCAGTCGAATCGAACGGGGACCAAACAACCGCACCCTGTCTTCCTACTTCGCCGTCGTCTACACGCATCTACTGCCAATCAAAAAAGGTCAAATCTACGATTCGATGCGCTACGGTGTCGTGTTTTGCAAACTCAGCCGCAGTTCGGGTAACTGGCTGACACTCTGCAGCTCCCGACCGAGAGAAACACGCACCATTGTTTTGACCGTCTGCATCGCCGCCTCCCGGTTTCCGGCTCGAGAAATGGTTGATTTTATGCGAGCCCACTCTTGAAAGAGAAATTTGTAGACAAAGAGAGGTGCGCGCAGCCGTGGCGCGGTTCCGATTAAAATGGTGGATTCGGCGTGTGAAGAATTTCTTTTTACTGCTGGGGCTCTTATGAGGCACTAATCTGCACGGCAGGGACCACATGGAACCGAAGCGTACCGCACCTGCAGTTCGTCAGCGCCCGAACCGCGGGAACTAAAGGAGAAGGCGACGGTGCCTGTCCCGTGCCCATCGTCTCCCGCTGTGTAGATTAGGGTCCCTGATTTGACGTCACGTCTTCGACAGTAGCATAGCTCTGTTAGCCTAAACAAGCTGCAACAGCTCCGGGGCCCCCGAAAAAGCATCACAGCTTCTGGGTTTGGCACGACGCCGCAACTGCGACGAGTCGCGTCTCAACCAGTGCCCTCTCATTTTCTCTCGTTTGCACGCACATTAGTGAGAATTACCTTGCTGGTCTATTACTCTGTTCTTGTCGTGGGATGTAAAGGAAAATCTGTCATTACCAACTTTTTTTTTTTTTTTTTTTGTTTCGCGGAAAGTTATCCGCGTGGGGGCCGCAGGAGATAAGAGGCTTGGTGCGCTGACAGGGCCCCTGCCCCACCGTGCAGTTCGACTTATTCCTGTTTTAAAAACACAGTGGCAAATTCACCAGGAACAAAATGCGCACGTTTACGCAAAACCGATCTGTTAGTGGAAAAAGGACCGAAACATTTGTGCAACATTCTAAAAACATACAATCAAAAATTAGAAGTTTTACCTTTCATACCAAAATGTGCAAAATATAAAAATAAAAAAAATAATGTAATAAAGGGACACTGATCATCGAAAAACGAGCCAGAAATAAAGACATGCTGCACGTTGTGGACTACACGCATTGCAAGTATACAATACATCACATTAAAATCAATAGCCACAACACTGTGGTAAGCAAAAAAAAAGGACGTAATAGAAGAAGTTTTCTCCTCACACTTACAAATCAAGAAGCAAGGATTCGAAATATGCACTAAAAATCAAAGACATGCTTATAACACTCGTGAAGTTTATGGAACTAACAAAGATGAAGAAAAAGCAATTTCACTTGCTAACGAGCATCCTTCTACAAGCACATTTAAAGCTATTAAAAATGTGATTAAGTCATTTCGGAGAATACTCTTTTCTGTTTAGAGTTTTGTTTATCTGGAAATTTAGCAGCTTATGTCGGCCATAGATTGGATTCTTATTGCCAGCATCTTCCTTGTTGACTTCCGAGATATTGCTTCATGCTCGAGATTATCTGCTTGGTGTAGAATGTGGAGCTTGTTTCTGTATCAACTGTAATAGTTTGCTGAAATAAAATCATGATCTGCTTTTTTAGCATATTACTATCTTATTAAAAAGTGGCTGCGTTAGCTTAGAAATTTCTTCTGCCTCCTCTATAATTTTCATACATACGCAAGATTTTTCTTTTGCAATAGTAATTAGTGGTTATTGCAATTAGTTTCTGTCGCTAGCTCTCCACCACTCCAAAGATCGCAGCTCATTTTTGGGTAAAATAGGGAGTAATACAATGTTTGTTTAAGCCAGCGGTCGGTAGTAAGCCAGCGCACTTTGTACACGCTTCCAGTAAACTCCGGGACAGTTCCCAGCCTTGAGCATATTGACCTGGGGTGGCCCAAGAGAGGTCCTCAGTAGACCCACCACCAAAAGTTTTGCTCTGGCATATCAGCAACTATGCCTTCAAATGTTATGTTGAAACTGAAAGTTACTGTGATCGCGTTTGTTTATCGGCTTAAAAATAACATATTTTTGTTTTACACTGTATTTAGACCTCAGCAGGTTGCTAACTTTAACCATTTTTGAGAGTTTTAAAAGATAATCATTGGCTAATTTCTCTTTACAATCTGTTTTGTCATCCACCGAAGAAAAATACTGACATTTGTGTCGTCTGCGTAACATTATTATTGAATGGGAGACCAGGTACTTTGTGTTATATCGTTTATACTAGACAAGGAAGAGCTTGAGGCCCTGGGATTATTTGGTAGACTGGGGGAGACGCCAAGTGTTTATTTTCGATTTTGCGTTCGATAGCTCATTGTTAAAACTTTCCTGTTGGTAGCGTTCATTTAGATAACAAATTAATTTTAGCCCTATTCCTCGTATACCCTATATATATTAAGTTTTTAAGTAAAATATCGTGTGATGTACAGTGTCGAGACGCCTTTTTTAAATCCAAAGCTAATCCAGTGTAACCAATTTGTTTTCAATGTTTTCCATAATTTTATCTTTTATATCGATGAGCGCTGATTCTACAGACTTTTCCTTCTGGAAACCATATTGAGCAGGAGTTATTATATTATATTTTTGACAAAACACTGTCATCCTGTCGTTGATGACACGCTCGAAAATCTTGGAAAACGGGAGTACTGAAATGAGGCCTATAATTATTAATTGAGGTCTCTCACCACCCTTGTAGATAGAGATTTACATCGCGATTTTTAATTCATCAGGACAATTACCGCATTCAAGCATCATATTTATTAGTATGTGGGACAATATAGGACCTATATGTTCGCAGTGTACTTAATTGGCAACACTTTATTTCATCGTCACCAGCTGCAACATCATTTTTGAGACTATCTATTATCTATATCAATCTCAGATTGGTGTCGTTGGAAAAAGCATGATAGATTCCATTTGACTTCCTGCCAGCACGCAGTTATCTGAGCTTGCATTTTTCCGTACGTGCCTATGCTAGTAAAATGCCGATTCATTTCGTCAACAAGTTCGGTGCCGACAACACTTTTGTTATTTATCAAGATTTCCTTCCGCTGCTGCGGGTTTGCTTCCTACTCGTTAGATAGTTAATCGTCTATCTATTTATTAATCGTCTGTCTATTTATTTTGATAATATTCACATTTTGCTTTTAAGTCGGAGTTCAGTTTGTTTCTAAACTTTTTGAGAGGCGTCAACTAGAGCAGGATCACGATTTTTATAAAAGCATGATACATGCAGTTTTTTTTCATCATTCGTTTATACAGTTTACCAGTTATCCACGGTTTCTAATTTTCTAGGCCTTGCTACTTCCCAGAGGAAAAGCAGCATCATAACAGTGTTTGAATTTCGTCAAAGCTTTATAGTAGGCAACTGTAGGATTGCATTCTCTATAAACGTCATTAACTTTCCACTCTATTAGGCAGGCAAAAGTACTAAACGTGTTCTTCGTTTATTATGCAGTACAAAACTTTCCATACCACGATTTTGTTTCCAATTTGTTAAAAGACCTTATGCAAATATGGGTAGATGGTCACTAATATCGTATAAGATAGCACCGGCCGTAACACAGTTTATATCGACGTTCGTGAGGCAGATGTCAAGGGATGTTGCAGTGTCTGGAGTGACTCACGAGTTGGGTACTGTTATTAAATTGCTACATGCATACTGGTGAATGGCGTCTCAAGATTCTCTCGCGTGTTGATCGTCACGATAGCGTATTAATATTTATGTCCCGAGGTATAAATAGGCGGATACGGATCCCAGAAAACACAGCGTAGTTTCAATAAAAATCATAAATTCATACGCAATGCCAGACGGTGGCCTGTACAAAGCACCAACTATGGTGTTCGAGACTTCAACAAGTAACCTTTCTATATCTTCAGTTTATTCTCGTTAGATTGTCGATAACCCGAGTGCCCAGTTATCTTTGATGTAGATAGCTATACCGCCACCCCTTTTGTTTTCTCGGCACACGCTTTCACACTTGTATCCGTGTAGATATGGTGGTTTGTCATCTTTCGTTAACGCATGTTCCTGTTAGTACAATAACACTAAATTCCTAGAGTACAGAGTTGCAGGTGATGTTTTACAAACAAGAAATATAAATTTTATATATATTAAACCGACATTAGACAGGCGAAAAAAAAGAAAACCTTGCAGTATAGGCAACAGTAAATGAAAAAAAAATATTCCTTGGTCAACTGGATGAATGTGAAAAACACAGGAAGCGACCGTAATCTCTGCAGCCAGCACAAACAGCAGTGCTTATGAAACAACTGTTTATATTTCTTGACGACATTAAACATTTGTTTCGGGCAGTTCAAGAAGAACTTACATTTTTATGTAAATTTTCCCGCTGAATTTGGTGGGCAAACTGACTTGGCGCATACTTCACATGTCGTCAGTTCCCCGTTAAATTTCGCGGGGAAACTGAATCGGTGTACAGGGTGACCTTGCGACAGGTGAGGTAACGTTAATTTGATCGTCTAAATTTAGTGAAAAAATTGCTGTTTAGATTACGTGACGTCATTTTACCCGCTAAATTTAGTGCGGAAACTGAATCGGCGCATAGTTCACAAGACGGCAGATGACGTGACGTAAATTCCTCCGCTAAATGTCGCCACAAAATGCACCGACGGGCGGAGGTACGGTCCGACGAAGACATTTTCGGAACTAGGGTGTTTTGTTAGAAAAGCATTTCATGCTTTGAAATATTATCTGAAAATAAAAATAAAATATTCAAGGTTGAAGTTATGGTTATCTCGCTCAAAGAGAAAATTGAAGTTGAGCAACAGAGACGAAATAAATCTAAGGCAGAAATAAACACTTACAAATTAACCTAAATTAAATTTTGTGGAGCAGGTGTGCGGGTGTGTGTGTGTGTGTGTGTAGGTGTTATTACAAAAAATTAACCTAACTAAAATTTAATGAGGAAGGTGTGTCTGTGTGTTAGCTGAAACATTTGCGTCACTTCGATACTTCCAACCGACCAACCCGAATCCAATGTCCAGTCTTTCTGGTGCTCGAGTTAACCGCCAGAAGAGAGAAAGTCATTCTGACAAAGGTTTTACTCTTTGTGCCATCCATCGTGTGATTGCAACGAGTTCTCTGACAAGTCCCTCGATGGCGATGAAGTTAATGTCTCTGTGAACCTTGGACTATTATGCAAGACGTTAGGGCTAGGCTGCGTTGACCATGAGTGCCATCGATTTGCTAGTTTCCACCAGAACCACGCCGAATGTTATTACTGAACCAGTCATCTGAAACGGAAAAGAAAGTAGACATTGTCGGCTGCAAGATCATACACAATATCTTACCTGAAGGTGCTGTTATTTTGGTGCAAGGAAACGAAAATTTAAAGTGCTCTTTCTTTAATATCTATTAGATGAGAAAGACTCATTTGGCTTGGAGCTTCTTCAGTTAGAAAACGCCTGAAAGGGGTCGTGAAGCGATATTGCATTGGAATATTTATCATCTGACATAAGCTCTGCGTTACTAGTGTGACCCAAGTATACCCGCACGCAACGTTTGTCGCAGTGCAATTTCAAGGATAAAAACGGACCTTCGTGTTAATATTTCCTTGACAAAACTTGAACGCATAATCAAAACTACTCCAGTGTTGATACAGTAACCAGGATAAACTCACCGGGACGATATTCAGATCTGGCTCTTAGATTTGACACGAGAACTGCCTGAGCTCTCGATTTGTGCTTGTTACAATCAATGCCTCAACTAGAATTCGGCTTGGTGGTCGTGTCTAATTCTTTATCAACATATCCGGCATATAACTGTCAGCAGACCACGTGGCAGCTTGTTCTGACTGCGAGATGAGGGGATAAACGGCGCTTTCTTTTTCAATTTTGTTTTGGACTTCCATATTGCGTGGAAAGAAACAGCTACAATAGAACTCGTGTTTCGTATCCTATGAACGCAAAATGTATTTTGAGGGGGTATTTACTGACAGTACGAAGTCGTTGCACCGCCCCTTTAAAATAATCATTCTTAGGGCAACGCAGAAGCAAGAGGTGATTGCATACCAAGATATAAAAAACGAAAAAAAACACACAACAAAAAAGGCTTGTTTTAGTCAAGTTAACTTTACCTTGTTTGATACTATTTTGTTTATTTTTTTTTTCCGCGTCCTAAGTTTTCATTTACACTTTTAGTAGCCTAATATAAAAGGAGTGAAGCACCGACATTTTAAAGAGACTCTCGCGCGTTTCAAGGATTGTAATTCGCTTACTGCGACCAGCAAGGACCTCTTGAGAGCGAAAAACCTCCACCGCCAAGGCACATCTCTTTGGGGTCAATGCTTTCAAATAGGTAACGCAGCTGTCAAGAAAGAAAACAGAAACACACAAAAGTCGATCAGTCTTCATCCTGTGATGCTAGGCCTCGCCGGTTGCTCATATACCTGTCGGAGGTAGCTGTCTGGCGCTCCGTACGCAGGGAGCATCAGAATGGTGTTCTTAAGACTGTGTGCCTGGGAAACAAGAAAGCCAACGGGAGTTAGAACTTCTGGGATTCTATACTTCGTTTCAGCTTGGGTCCAGACGCAGGCGATGCTACAAGCGCGAGCTCCGGGCTTTCAGCGTCCCTGCCAAGCACGCGCGCTCGTGCAGTACAGCACTCTTCAGGGCCACACGCTCGCGCTCGTAGCATCGGCTGCGTCTGGACCCAAGCTGAAGACGAAGTATAGTCGGTTTGATGGCTTACCTCGTCAATTAAGGTTTGTCCAGTGTAAGCAAGGTCAACGAAGCCAAGCGAGGTGTACAGGGAAGAGGTCAGAATAACCCAAAGTTCTTTTCCTCATCCCATCGTGAAATACGGCGTCTAGGATGACGCAATCAATCACGAGGGCGCTTGCACAATGAACAATGAGCGGCCCTGCCCAGATGTCGTTCAACAAATCCTTGAGTTTCCTAATCTTGCATATGCGGAATCGCACAGCTTCTATTTGACGAGAGGATTTTGATTGAAGGTGAAAATTAGTGAATTGGCCTGCCTCTTTAATGAACTCCACTTCTGCTCGAATGTATTGTACCAGAACATTTGTGCAGATCCTCAAAAATATATGAGATGTAGAGTCGTATACCAGGAAACCGATTAACATGACTGCAGCTATTATCATCACTGGAACGAACCACCGGATTGGCATGGGCTGCAAGAGTTCTGCCATGTACGATAGCCCTATGGTAAGGTACAAGGCCAATACCATGAATCCCACTAGTGCGCGCACCATGTTCCATCGTTGAGTGGCTGAGCGCCGGAAGCTGCTCGTGCGAGGCGTAAAGCTAGTGCTCTTTTCGAAGGACTCCGATTGGCGGAAGAAAGTGAGCATTTCATCCGGTTTTGTGAACATGACTGCGAGGTTGACGAATATTTTTACCACGACGACGACGTAGGCTACGACTAGAAGGGTCTTAGAGAGCGTATCTGAAATGTTCCTGACTACGACTGCGAAATATGGGAAGGACATTATCTCAAAGACGAAGTAGAGACTGAAGGAGCTGAACGAATAAAGAGTGTAGGGAGCATTCCAAGTGGCTTTCGCGTTTGCCAGCGACTTTCCCCGAAAGTTTTGAATGAAGAAGCAGCCGTACAGTCGACAGAGAATGGAGAAAAGGGCGACACATTGTACCATCGTGGAGGTCATTCTCTCGTATCAGCCTAAAACAAGACAAATCGTCACCTGAAAAAAAAAAAAAAAAAAACGGAAGTTTACAACTTGGTTTTCTATTGTTCTCGTTCTCGTTCTTTTTTGCAGCCCTAATAACATCAGTCACGCTCATACAAGACAATACAAAGAAGCCTATGGATTTGGCACTTCGTAGAGCCCCCCCCCCCCCCCCGTATTTCAAGAACACCAAGAACGTGCAACTTTGCATGAACGCTCCCAAAAAACAAAAACAAAAAAAAACACACAAAAGAAAACACAACAACAACAACAAAAATTATAAACAATTTACTTTGAAGCATGTTCCTCCCGCAATTCACTCCTGCATAAATTTAAGGTTTCCTGTTATTTTGACAAAACCCAAGGAGCACAAAACATGATGTTCAACAAGTTCGAAACCACCAAATTTCCCCGTATCCAAGCGCAACAAATAACAACGGACGATTCACCCATTATACATTCTGCACTCCCTGGATTTACTGAATTCCAGCTTAAGTTCAGACATAGACGCGGGGAGCTAATGGGAGAAATCAAGCAGCGTTAAAAGTGCAAGTCACTGGGCGTTTTCTAGTATTGTTTGGTTCAGCGACGATAGAACACGTACAGAAACACAACAAACACTAGGATGGTGCGTTATGACGCGGTTTGTTTGGTATCATCAGCTCGTAGCGTGGGCAGCGTCTGAAATTAAAAGGGCAATTTCGCTCAATTCCGAAATTTCGGGATATTGAGTGATTTTACATTTCGAGCATTAATAAAGGGCAGAACGTGATTTGCTTGCGAAAGATGGGCTATATGTTGTCAAATATTACTTCAACAATGAGCGGAATTCGAACCCGAACCTTCGGCTCTGTTTGGAAACATTGGCCTCGGGCCACCAAAAGCATATCACTTGGTACGAGATGTCGCGTGACCCACTACGCAACGATCGCCGGGATTGGGGCGGGCTAGTGTCGTCTGCACCGCACTCTTCACCATGTTTTGGTGTCTACGATCTTTCGAAGGCGTTTACACAACTGCGGTATCAGTCTGCGCACGTAGTGTGAACGCCCAACTCCGAGTTACAATAATCACAAACGATGAGACGACGACGGCGGCTGTGACGCGGGACTCGGAAGACGGCGGTAACGGCTGGACGGCCGGACAGCTCCCAAGAAGCGCGCTGTGCAGGCGGGTCAATTACGTGGACACCGCTGAGCACCGGGAGCAAACGTTGCTGACGTCCCCCGTTACGCTTGACGGGAGAAGTAAACACAAACAAAAAGGGGCAATGGTGATGACGTTCAGCTCAATGTTGTCTACGTCAACGCCGTAGCTTTGTCTACGCCGTTGGTTGCGCCCCGATTCGCCCGCTCAGAGTGAACCAATTTCGGTAACTTAACGCATTCAAAGATTGCCGAACCATTAAAAAAAAATTAGACAGCACTGGACCGTACTATTTTATGTAGTGATTGGACGAATCTTTATCCGAATCGAGATTCGGAGCCGAATCTGAAGATTCAGAAAGATTCGGAAGAGTAGCCGAATTTCAAGTCGATTCGGAAAAGTACGGAAAGATTCGGAGCGTTGCCATGGTTGCCAGATCACGTTGATGAGTGCTTCAAGTTTTCGTGATATTAAATTCACTACATTCTACAAAGTGCACAAAAATATTGTAATATAATATCATAGTAATAAATAAAATGTTCCGCTTTGGTTATATTATTTTGGATGTTTGTCGTGAACGGTAGCCAGACATCGCGGGAAAATCGGTTTCGGCTCCGGATTACGACCAAAATAGGCATACTTGGTGCACGTCGAAACGCGAGCGCATGTTTTTATCGCCGCAAAAGATCGACGCCGTACGTGCTGTTCGGTACAGACACTATTTCGTGCCCATAATTACGGTCATAGCGGCACACACCACACAAGTGAGTATGTCCGATTCGCATATCTTCAACGTGTGCCCACTGAGATATTGTTATCGGAATACGGGAAACAATCTGAAACTCCTTGCGCCGTACAATTACAGTCTTTTGTACTGCATTTGTACCTTTCTGGTTAATGATATCAGACTCAGTTAGCGTTTGTTTCCGAACAATGAAGTTCCGTTGGACACCCCTGTGTTGTGTTTCTTTTTCATCAAATAAAGTTCGCGTATACAAAACTTGCTGCCGAGAACGGAGGAACGACAGTGCGACGTTTTGCTTCACCACCGGTGCCGGAACGCAGTATAAGCTGTGACGAACAACATTCATCTCGCTCATGCGCCTTACAGGTACAGACATACGCAGCTCTAGAGAAGGAGACGAATCATTTCCTTGCCTGAATATATTTATTGTGCGTTGCGCCACATTATGTATAATATATAGCATTTCGCTACATTTTACCGATCACCGCGAAACCGCACAGCAACCGAGACCGTGCATTGGTTAGGCCTACGTCAACCACACCGATAAGCTCAACTGGACCTGGGCGCGTGCTAGGGTTTAGAATTACAGTACAGTACATACCATACGTTGAAATAAACAAGACGAAATCTGTTTATATGCAGTAACAGTACCCAAAACAAACACAACTGACCACATTCGCGAGGTTTACGACAAGTGGCGTCACGAGGGTCAGCAGCACCCGGGGCGGTAACCCGCCATGACACCCCCGCTCTCGCGTGGCCCGCCGCGACCCCCGCTCTCGTAGCCCGCCTGACACTGCACGGGGCGTTCCAACCTCCCCCCCCCCCCCTTGTGACGCCACTGTTTACGGCAAGGTTCACGCTGCCGTCTGCAACCAGCGACGAACCTGACGAATCTCCGAATCTGCCAAATTTTCGTCGCGGGAAGTTCGGAAATTTCCGAATCTGTCCGAATCCGAATCTCCGGTGATTCGTCCCATCACTAATTTTATGTGTGGTCTTCCTAGGCGATACTGAAGAGGGCTGCATTGTTTTTTCACGAACAAAAGGATGCGGAGTTGGCCTTTAAGAAGAAGGTGTAGTGCTTTTAAAGCAAAAGAGACTGAGTTGAGGACGCTTTTTTCTTAATGACTTTGAGCTGGAAAGTTGCTTCCTTTTGTTTAAAGCAGAAAATACACTTGTCGCCGCCGTCTAAGGTAAAAATCAGAACAGGTTTGAACAGGTGCGCTTGGTTGAACAGGAAACTGAATCGGTATGTCGTATGCATCACTGAACCGGAACCGGAACTGAAGAACAATGCAGTGCTACTGAACTTCGGTCTGAACGGATCCGAAATATTATTCGGTTTAACACCCCGATGAGGACACAGTTCTCGAGAATTTGGAATTAGCTGGACAGTTGCTCATAAAAGCAAACTTAATACATAAAGCTCTCAAAATGTTTCTTGTATCATTGCACTCAGGAAGAGACTGCAGGAATATTCCCTAATCCCGTGCCTCATATTATGAATATTATAATAAGGAAAGCTTACCTTAAAGAAGCGAAGACAGATTATTTTTGGAGCTAGCGAAAAAAGCAGCTGTCTCACTTAGTGGTGCAAGAGAGAACAGCGTCAGAAGCCTTTCCGCCTTTTTTTGTTTAAAGATGCATACGGAAGCAACGAATTCACATTTGCGGAAAGAAAGAAAAACAAGTCGATATTGGACGCTAATGAACATGCTACGTAATAGCTTCGAATCGTGGACATACTCTGTCAGTGTCTGAATATTATTCTCCTCACTCGATCGAACGCCTTTCGCAGTCGTAGCGCACCTAATGTATTCGCTGGAATTGATGCCTACAATTGACGTTGCCAACGCGAAGTGTGTAAGCCAGTGCTTCGTTATGCGGTTGTTTTCGATGCATGTTCGATTCAGAGATGAGTTACACCTTTTACTCCGTGGTGAACGATTTTCTACAGAGACGCGTTAATCCGAGCGTGTCTGCTACCGTTAATCAATTCCCAAGGTAGCAGGTAATAACTATGCATAGTTTTCAAATATGGGTCGCCTAAGTACCGTCATTTTCTGATGTACAGCTATTTAGGAATGTTTTTCAAGTTCGTGCATCTGACGCAGTGTTGTGCCCGTTACCGAAAAAAGTAACGAAATAGCGTTACTCGTTAGTTTGGTAAAAATTAACGCGTTATTGAGCTTCGTTACTTTTTTACAAACGTAACGATATACCGTTACCGTTACTCTTCAAAAATAACGAACGTTACTTTTACGTTACTTTTGTGTTCGAGTACATATGTTTGGCAGAGATGTATGATAAGCCTCCTTAACAAGCTTCGATAAAGATAGACATTTACAGAGTGGTTTCATAGTGTTTTGATGCGCGAAGCAGCTTAATTTTCGGCATGGAGAGTAGGCATTGAAACTGTAAATTACCTGATTCCGTCTCCTTTAGTTGATACATTTCATTCACTCCTGACCATGGCGACAGAGTTTCGTTATTCATGTCCATCTCACACGCAGAATGAGTCGGGGATGGTAGTCAATTGGCTTTTATAAACTACAGCATGCGAACGGGGACTGCTGGAACACAACCAGCCAACCAACACCCCTCATCTTTACGCCGGTTTTAGTAACAGTCCGGTTCATACTATTACCAGAGACTGATTTACTTCACTATGTGGAACAGGACAACGGTTACCAGCACACTGGTAATAATCACTTGCTGCCTCTTACCAGCAGTAACTCTTAATTTTTCTGCGAAAAAAAAAAAGGTTTTCTGTGTGTAATTTTTTTTCCAGGTTTAAAACTTTTTTTTCCTTTTTTTATTATGACCTTAGGGAATTAAAGACTAATCAAGCGAAAGATTCTTCTGTGTAGAAAAGTGGGTCAGGAACTTTGAGGCAGCGACGAATGTTTCACAAAGGGTGTTTCTTTTTTTTTTTTTGTAACTAGAGAAACGAGCAAATCGCTTCGCCACTAGTTGTCCACTGTTGTAAACGGATGTCTCTTCCCCCCCCCCTCCCCCCCCCCGCTGTCCAGCTCTGCTGCACAAAGCAGAGGGGGAAGAGGAGGAGGGGAAGGGAGGGGCTGTAACGCAGTCGTTCGTTCAAGCCTTGTAAATGGTGACACTGTCAAAAAAAAAAAAAAGAAAAGGAGGACGATAGGAATTAGCTGTTGGTCGACGGTTCTTTTCGCCTTCGAGAAGTGAGATTTTTTTTTTATGTTTACTCTGGGGGTGCTGGTTACGTGCAGCAATAAGCTTGTGGAGGATTTTGAGATGGATGGGTAAATAGATGGACGGATAAGTGGAAAACCCACCGTTTTAGAAAATCGAAGGCTCAGAACTCTTAGCTGCAAGATACGGCATTACTTGGGCATTGCGTGCTCGAGCGCAAGTAGTTGCCCCTCGAGCAGAGAAGCTAGATCCTCCATCTTAGTGGCCTAAATCTAGTTCCCCTAACGTCTCCAGTTTTATGCACAAGATTGCTCTTCTAAACGTTAGATCAGGCGTCGTGACCTTTTCCCAAGTAGCTAATGTATTTCACCAGTTTCGGTCAAAAGTAACGAGTAACGAGTAACGTAATTTTGGTAGCCGATAGCATAAAAAAGTAACGAAAATACTTTACTCGTTAGTCATTCAGAATACTAACGAGTACGTTACTGCGTTAGCGAAAGATGTAACGCGTTACCAGTAACGTCGTTACTAGTAACGCGTTACCTCCAACACTGATCTGACGTTTGGAACGAGCGGGTGCTTTCTTAGATGGTCATGCCATAGAGCAGCAAGGGAAATATTGGCTGCAGCGGAACTTCCTTACTGATGTAAGTTAGCGATAGCACGGTAATTTTAAAAAGCAGCGATGACTTCTCTCAATGCGCAATATTCGTATTCCCACAAAAACTAAAAAGTTACACAAAAAATGAATTAAACCTGCGATTTCAAAGCACACAGTGCCAGCATTATGTAAGTATCCGGCATGAAATCCATTGGTGTGTTGCCATTGTTCTGCTGCGTTTCCACTAGTGAAGCAATACATCTTATTTTAAAAGAAGCAAGTATTTGACATAAAGTGTGCAGTTCACCTGGACACGGGAATCCATCGTGGGGATCCATGCATCTCTTTCCCCACTTCGATGATGATGACAGCGCGACGGTAGCGCCACCTCTGGGTCAATCTCGAGGCCAAAAGCGCGGCCTCCGGATGCTGCCATCTTGCTGCTGGCTTATGTAGCTTGCCTGATAGCCTGGCTAAGGCATGTCCAAGACTGCCAGAACTTCTAGAAGCTGCATCTGGGCGCCGCCATTTTGTTGCGTGCTTATCTTCTGATAGCCTGGCAGTTCTCAAGGCTGCCAGACTTGCAGGTGCGGCATCTGGACGCCGCCTCCTTGCTGCTGGCGTGTGTAGATCGTCTGATAGGCTTGCTAAAGCATGCATACGGCTGCCAGACTTGCAGGTGCGGCATCTGCGCGTCGCTATCTCGCTGATTTCGTGTGTAGATAGTTTGATAATCAAACCTCGCTGACGCCTGTTATACTCCGACGCTCCGCAGCGAACGTTGCGCAGCGCAGAACGTGCGCGTTTCATTGGCCGGCGCGCAGGAGCTGGACATCTGCGACCAATCAGCACCTGTGTGCGCTGTGTTACGCCGCGTTTGCTACGCTTGACTTCGGAGTATAACAGAGCCTCAAGGCGTGTCCACGGCTGCCAGATCATGGACCATGAAGCATTTTTAGTTTATGGTGGCCAGGCCAGCTTCTGGAGTGTGGCTTCTTGCAAACGTCTTTACACGGATTGCACTTACGTCACATCGGCAACCATTGTAGCGGCCTTGCTGCTGAGCGCGTAATTTTTCGACATTCATTTCGCAACACCGAGTTTAGTTTTCTCAACAAGCACAACTCGGAATGATCGCCGGTAAGATGCGTTAACGTTATGTGCGATCTATTAATATGACAGAAGCTTTAAAAACAACTTGGTTCAAGGCGAATATAGTAGAAAAATATTATGCACAGGAGCTCAGAATACTCGGCCTATTCGCGACTCCAACTGTCTATAGGTGGTGCACTCATTTTTCCAAATGGCGGACATAATGAGGGTCGGAGACACGTGGTGGTATTTCTTTCTTTCTTTGTCACACTCTCAAGGCCCGGGGACATTACAGAGACAAGGGGTTGTTGCAAATAAATTCGTTGCAATGTTTCTTGAAATTTGTGACTTCAGATATGGAAGCGATATGGATGCATGGAGGGGTTACAGTCGTTTGATGTTTTCGGCATGAAGGAGTCAGAAGAAATGTTTGTTCAATAGGCCGGTGTCTTAACCTTAAACCGGTGATGGGTGCGACATGACACGTATGACCGGTGAAGAACCAACTGATCTTTAATGAATTGGTAGAATGATAGATTTTTGAAGAAGACATAGATGAACATCTTTGCGACATAAGCTGAGGTCGTGTAAGCCAAGGATTGATTTCATTGACGAAACGCTGGCTGTACGGAAATAACTTTATAGGATGTTTGATAATGTAATTCTAGAATGATTCATGATGTAACATGCCCAGGATTGCTAATGGAGCATGAGTACTCAAGTTTAGGACTAACTAACGCTTTCTGAAGTTGTTTAACAGGGACAATAGAACAGAGAAAGTGGCGGCGTAGAAATCCTAGCATGCGATTAGAATTGCTCTATACATAGTAGATGTCTATGTTTCAGGGAAAGGTTATTGGTTATGTTAATACCAAATGCTTGTATGAACCCACAAATGTTAACGTGAGATTGTTAAGAAGGTATGCCGCAGGGTCAATGTTTTAAAAAGCGTCGGGTACACATGCTTTTAGATTAAGCAACGTTAAGTTTCATCAGCTAGTCAGTTCACCGGGATGAGATTAAGATAAAACTAAGGCACTATCACGAAGGTTGCAATTAAGGCGATGTATAAAACACGGTAATCAAAACAGTTTAATAGAGGAAGTAATTCGTTTAGAAAGCTAATTAATGTGTATATTATCCATGTGTTTAGTGGATACCGCGATAAAGACGTCAGAGTTTATCAAATGCTGAGAGGAAAACAATATCTTTTCAAAGACTAGTATGGTTAAACTGCCTATGATTGCGGTGTTTATTGGGAATCTGCGTTCTTGAAATATGTATTAAGGGGGACTCAAGTGGTTTTTGAGTTCGTGTTTTGATGATGACAGCTGAATTTAGACGCCCTAAGTATCCCTAAAAACCAAAACGTATAGTCATACGGTGATTATTTCTTTAATAAAAATGCAATTGAAGGCCGCCAAACCTCGGATCCATCCGAAAACGAAACCACTCTCATTGGTCCTCGCACGCTTATCAAAAGGATCTCGGGCCAATGGCGTTGGACGACGTTCCGTCGCGCAGTGATCCCGAGGTAGCCGCATCGGCCGAACCTCTTTGTCATTCGAGCTTCGATCATGGCGGAGTCGGCGGAGTTCTCTACGCTCGAGGACCTGACGCCGTTAGAGGTTGAAATTCTTCGGCGGACAGCCGATCTGGGGAGGATTTCCTATGACGCCACTCCGATGTGCGATGTGGACGATAGCAGCGCTTCGGAGTCATGTTCGGGTTCCGAGGACGACGAAACGCAGACCTTTTCGGGCGTTCTTCGATTTGCGGTTTGGGCAAGTCGTAACCAAACCAACGTTTGACATCGCAGCGTTACCTCTGGTACGTGATGTCAAGCGATGTCGCCACGTTGACTTTCGCCTCGGGAGGACGGGGGAAGGCTGGTTCAGACATGTGCAACGAGCGCGTACCTACGACTGCGTCCGGAGCGACCGGAACGACCGCTCTGCGCCGCGCGTACACACACCTGCAACCGCTACAAGCAGCACAGCGGGTCGCCGCCGTCAGCTGTTTCAGCGGCCCCTCTAAAGAGGGGACGCACTGCTACTCAATGCCGTAACAGAATATAGACAGGCAGTTTTCAATAGCCTAAAGCTTTATTATTTTTTTTCTTGATAGGCTTGCAGGGTACAGTGGATGAAAAAAAGAAAATAAAAAGATGCAGTACGCCGTCTTGGACGATCACAACTCTAATACACGACATTGCAATAGTACAAATATCGCCACACGCCTTTTCTACGATTATAAAAGACAATGTAATCTTAGCAGCGATATAGCAACGTAGGAATATGATTTCGTGATCAGATAGACGTTGCGAGCGTTCAGGATTGCTAACACTAATCACTTTTCTCCGGTGATGAAAACGCGTGAAAATTCGCATCCTTTATACGGTACGCGCCAGTAATACCTTGAACTTGAGCACACGCATGGAATGCGCCAAATAAGAAATCCGGGCGATGTTCGAGGACACAAATGCTTAGAAAGCACCACTGTAGTCGAAGTAAACAAACACGACGGCACGGGCGTTTCAGCTGTCTTGAGAGTGCCGCCACGACATCGCCGCACGAGTAGGTGGATCTTCCCTTTTAGTACGTGCTGGGTTATCATAGCGACACACGACGAAAATTCACAGTCAAGGATAGCGCTTTTACGCGGAACGATGAGCTTTCACCACGCCGTCCACGCCGACGATCACCACCGACGCCATGCGGATAGAAGGAGCCGGCTGGCCCGCGACCGGCACGACCGGCCTGCAACGCGCGCAGATACGTGCGCTTCCGCGCATTCCGGGGGAACGGGAAATTCACCCCCCGCGGAGGAAGGCAAGGAGAAAACGTAGTCCCTTGTTTGTTAAACGATAATTGCAGTATCGCGTATTCTAAACTAGAAATATTTTACGTCTTGTGAAATTATCATGCACAACATATTTAAATGAACTGAAAATTGTTTCTTTAGCGAAACTTTACAAAGGCCGCCAAAATTTTCAAACATACGATAATTTCATTGGTCCTCGCAAGTACAGAAAAGAGTCCGCACGTATTTTATTCCTGCGTGATTAATAGGCGGTTCTGCCTTCTAAAACTGAAGATACTCATTCACTGACACTTCCTTAACGCCATCGCACCAAAAAGTAGCTTCTCCAAAAACTGCTTCAGTGTCCCTTTAATAAAAGTTTGAAATATCTTAATAGGTATTTTTCGAGCTCTAATATAATTTATTGTTAATGATCTAATCTCAACACCGATGAAAACCATGGCAATCCAAAGGTGGCTAATTATCAACGCGTGTGCCAAGTGTAGCATTTTTTATTAAGAAGTTATAAAGTAAAACTAGTCTAAAATCGCTGGAAACTTTTAGTTCTCCATAACAAATCTATGTAAAATGACATTAAATGTTGGTAAAGCATATGGTGCTATTAAAGTCGCTACCTAGGTAAAGCTTCAAATTGTTCCGCGAATCTAATCAAATTAAATGCAAACAAAAAAAGAAAACGAATTTTCTCTTTTTTTTATTTATTAACAAAAATCCACAGAACATTTATTTTCTTTGAATCCTACGCGCCGTCGTTTCGCCAATCTCAGTCTGAGTTCCAAAAACCGCCTACCCACTTGCACGTACGTTCACTGCGGCACGTTTCGTTGCCGTTCGAAAGCCGGTGAAACAGCAAGGTTCAATCCCATACGTGCTGCAACACTACACTCGGACAGTGAAGAGTATTGTTTGAATTCAGAAGTGCCTGTTCGCGAGCTATGATCGCGCGCAGTTCCGCCACGTCCGCTGATAAGGAGACCCGTTTCCGCCGCGAGAGGGCGAGCAGGGAGCCGGAGAAGCGAATACGTGGATTCCGTTCCTGGCCGTATTGGTTTTCGCACCTCGTAATTCACTAGATCGTATGTCGGACTACATATTGGCCAGCTCTCCACATGCCTGCCTTCGCTGAAGAAGGTATGCAGCCCTTTCGCACTACAGTCCTTGGCGGCGGTCTGAATGACTGGTTGCCTCAAAATATGTTCGTTGAAAATCGACGAACACGCACGAACTGCGCTATTGTTGATCAGAAGCGTCTGGCGACCAATGATAAGTAAGCGCATTTTTAAGCGCCGGAGTTAAGAAAATAGAGAGCTATATTGATTGAAGGTCTCCAAAAGTCGAGAATAGACCCGTTTGAAAAGTCCTCGCCGTCGCCTGTCCGCGAGAAGGGGAACAAAAAAACAAAAAAAAAAAGAGATAATGTGTCACTTATATCCTGATGACAGTTCAACCCAATGTTGATAGTGCAGTGGATGCTATGTGTGGCCTTGGGCTTAAGGCAGGTGCCGTGTTCAGCGTTATCACCAGCTTCGAGACTGTTGACACGTGACCCTGACCGGAGACACGATTGGTCTCAAACACGCATAGCGTCTACTCTGCTGTCACTACCGAGTGAACAGGACAGCTCCATGAAGGCCAGCTTTTGGACTTCCAAAGCTGCACTTCCCAGAAGGGACCCATAACGGGGCAGGTTTGAAGATATCATATTTTACGCCGTGTAACCCACATTATAATTTCAAATGAAGAATTAATGGCGAATACTTTTTTGCGCAGGATGTCCACAAATACATACACACACACACACACACACACACACACACACATATATATATATATATATATATATATATATATATATATATATATATATTTTTTTTTTTACCAAGCAATTGGAATTGTGTACACTCTTAGGTTTGCATTTTTGAACTTCAATTTTGGGAATCTTTGCATCGTTGTGGCATTTCTGATTGCATGGTTTAAGAAATTTTCGCCGTAATACGTTTTTTATTTGTGAGCTCAGTCTATAGCACTTTCATCAATTACAATCTCTGCGCACCACGATGACACATGGTGGGGCTGTGTGCTCCAAGAAGTGCCAAAGACTTTAATGTCTCATAATTTAAAGAAAAAGAAGAAAAATTTGCCACAGCGCTTGCTGATTTGTGGAATTCGCAGGACATAGAGATAATAGGACGCACCTAGGGTTGCGCGTGCCTAACGATATTAATTTTTTTTCGGCAGTTAACTTGTGTCTGTGTATATTTCGCCGTTCTGGACACGTGCATCGACGGACATTGCACCGCTGCTTACGCCCCTGCCTGGGGTGAGCTTTTTTGTTGTCCGGACACTCTATCGCGCTAGAGACGCGTCTATTTAACGCTCATGAAGTCTCGAGAAAACTGTGTCAATTGTTTAGTCAGAGCAACGACGCAGCAATCACGAAGCGAGAGACGACTGTGCCTCGATCTGGCTGTCCGCGTTCGCTCTTATAAAGTGTGAGCACGGGACTCTCGAGCAGCGTTAGCTTTCTGATGATGCAGGACGCTGCTTTGTCGTTGAAAATCTTTGCTCTGCGAACGCCGGCGAAAACGTTCCAGTGCTCGGCGTACCTATAGGCAGCAGCGCCTGTCAGCGACCGCCCGCGCAGCATCGCAACCTTTCTGGAGCCTATTGGCAACCTGCGAGCACCGACGATTTATCGTCGCGGCTTGAATGGGAGCATTTTATGGACCCCCGTGAACATGAAACACCGCGAACATGAACTCCCACGAACATGATTCCCGCGACGACGAACAGCCGGCGCTCGCAGACGGAAGGTTCCGATGCTCTGCGAACAGTTGTTGGAGGACGCTGCGTGGTACACCGGGCGCTAGAACGGCTTCGCAGCCATTCGAAGGGCAAAGGATTCGCGAAGACAAAGTAGCGTATTGCATCTTCAGTAAGCTAACGCTGCTCTAGAGTCCCAAGCTTACATTTCCAGCAGAGCGAGCGCGGCCGGCCAGATCGAGGCGCAGTCGGCTCTCGCGTCGCGGATTGCTACGTCGTTGCTCCACCTACACTGATGACATGTGCACCGGCATTCGAAACAGCCTCTCGAGACTTTATTCGAGTCCAATAGACGACTTTATAGCGCGACAGACCGTCGTGACAAATGTAGAGCTTACCTCTGTAGTGGCGGAAGCAGCGGCTTTATGTTCGTTGAGGCCGCGTTGAGAACGACGAAATATACCCAAAAAACATTAAACATATTTAATACAGCTGGCAGAAAGAAATACAAACATGGCAGGGACACGGACAAAGTAGAAGGCGCGCTACGAAATACATATACTTACAAAATACACTGGAAAAGACAACTAATTAGAGCTAAAAACGGAAGATTGAGATGACGTCAACGCCGAAATAAGGCGCGCAGGGAAAGAAGCCGGCAAAACTGCAATAGTCCTATAGGCAGCTAAGGACGCTTTTGTGATCGCGGGCGTATAGCCGCGGCGACGTACGCCCCGTTAACCTGGTTAAAGAAAATTCTCGCCCCGATCGCGAGCGCATGAATGACTCTCTTCCACTTTCCTACATCTGCAGTAAAAAAAAGAAAGAAAAGGGTCGCGGACCTATAGTCTGAGCAATATAAAACACCATTAAGCAGGCTAAAAAAATTGATGGTCGCGAGTTTATAGCTCGAGAGACATACATCCCTTTAGAGCCGGCTAAAGCACATTGAACGGTCGGAGGCTATAGCTTTGGGGACATAGAACACTATTGAGTCGGCTAAAGAAAATTCAATGATCGCGATTCTATAGAATTAGGGACATACTCCACTTTATAGTCGGCTAAAGCACATTAAAGGTCGGAGGCCTAAAGCTTTGGTGACATAAAACACTATAGAGACGGCTAAAGAAAATTCAATGGTCGCGAGTCTATAGATCTAGGGACATACACCACTCTATAGCCGGCTAAAGCGCATTGAAAGGTCGGAGGCCTATAGCTTTGGTGATATAAAACACTATAGAGACGGCTAAAGAAAATTCAATGGTCGCGAGTCTATAGATTTAGGGACATACACCGCTCTATAGCCGGCTAAAGCACATTGAAAGGTCGGAGGCCTATAGCTTTGGTGACATAAAGCACTATAGAGTTGGCTAAAGAAAATTCAATGGTCGCGAGTCTACAGATTTAGGGACATACACCACTCTATAGCCGGCTAAAGCACATTCAATAGTCGCGAGTCTATAGCATTAAGGACATAGATATTTCTATAGCTCGCTAAAGAATATTGAATAGTCGCGAGTCTATAGCTGCGTAGCCGTAAATTATTCTATAGCCAGCTATAGAAATCGGAATGGTCGAGATTCTATAGCTTTGAAGACATAGAATGTTCAATAGGTGGTTATAGCGTGTTTTATGGTTTCTTATGGCTGACCATGAGGGCCATAAAAGGTGATAGCTCAACATAGGATTTTCCATAGACGTCCATAGACAATTTTCGTATGGGCCATGTACCCAAGCTGAGACTATCTCCCTTTCACCTTATGTTGTACCCGCAGCGAAGGCAAGAAGCGCGAGCTCATAACGTTAGCAGCTGCCGATTAATGCACGAGAGCTTGTGCCGCCGAGATGTGCCCTAGAGCAAGGAGCTCGCGCCCGTAGCCTTTCTTGCGGTACATCATAAGGGGAAATAGAGTATAGAAGCAAATACTTTGCTAGGGGGAATACATTCCACTCCTCGAAAATACAATAGCCTCGGCGCGGACAGGGTTTCTGGGCTTGGCGAGAGCCATCTATCGTCGGGGAGGTCTCGGCTATCGATGATATTGACTTGCGCGTGGACTGACGCGGACCTCCACTCCGTCAGCGGCGCTGTAGGCGTTCTGTCTAATGCAAATGAGCAGAGTGGAATGTATTCCCCTAGTAAAGTATTTGGTGAAGCTTCTATCAAATACTTTACTAGGGAATACATTCCACTCCGCTCATTTGCATTAGACAGAACGCCTACAGCGCCGAATCCAGCCCTGACGGAGTGGAGGTCCGCGCCAGTCCACGCGCATGTGCACGTGGATGTTCGCGGCGGCCGCGGCGGTGTCGTTTCCGATTCCACCTAAAGCCCCTTCATGTTTCAAAAGTAGCGCAAGGTGCGTCGATGCACGAGGCACGCGCAACGTGCAACCCTTGGGAAGATCATGGCGGCACAGCGTCGATGCACGTGCCGCGACTACTATACTCTGTTTCAGCTTGTGTTGTACCGCAGGAAAGGCTACAAGCGCGAGCTCCTTGCTCTAAAGCACATCTCGGCGGCACACGCTCTCGTGCACCAAGGGCAGCTGCCAACGCTATGAGCTCGCGCTTCTAGCCTTCGCTGCGGTACAAGATAAGGTGAAACGAAGTATAGAAGTGGCGCGCGGCACGTGTCTCGAGCATTTCCACAACAACGAACTTGGTATGTAGAACAACCATCGTCATCATTATCATTTACCGCCGAGACCTCCCCGACGATAGATGGCTCTCGCCAAGCTCAGAGAACCTGTCCGCGCCGAAGCCATTGTATTTGAGAGGAGTGGAATGTATTCCCCCTAGTAAAGTATTTCCTATAACCTTCAGCCCTTCACTCACCCTCACTGAACCTCACGCCCCTCACGCACTCATGACCCTTAATCCCCTCACGCGCTCACCGCCCTCACGCCTCGCACGCACTCAGGCCCTCACGCACTCACCGCCCTCACGCACTCACCGCCCTCACGCACTCACTGCCCTCACGCACTCATGGCCCTCACGCCCCTCACGCACTCACCGCGCTGACGACCCTTACGCACTCATATCCCACACGCACTCACGGTCCTCACTCACCCTCCCATTCATGAATTTTCCTGGTTCAGGAACTCACTCACCCTCACCTCACCTGTGAGAGTTGAGGGTGAGTGAGGGTGAGTGAGGTTTACCGAGATATGGTGCCACGTTCGTTGGAAGACGCTGCTCGACACAAATGCGCGGAGACGCCGCGACTGGACGTGTTTGCCGATTTGCGGCGACTCTCACCAAGCTTCGGCGTGTTTGCAGCTTGGGGTGGTTCGGATTTTCACTAAAAATGACGTTTGAAGGGGAGCGCCTTGTCTTCGAGGTGGTATTGATGTAGCCCGCTGCAGCTGAGGTTTTAGTTTTGTGACATGTCCGAAGCACGATTCCACGACAGCCGTTCATTAGTACTCGTCCATACGAAATTATCCGCCAGCAGAAAGCTTTGGAATTAAGAGAAGTTGCTACTTAACGAAGGGTTTCCAGTGTGACCTCTCTTTCTGTTGAATATCTCTTATATTTTTCTGGATGTATACGTGAGAAGAACGAGTACGGGTTGTTAGCCAATGTTTCGGCGATAGACAGTTTGCCCTTCACAACGTATAGCTCAGATGCAAAGCTGGTAGCAAGACCACTTGTTAGAAGGGATTTTGTGGCTCAGCAGAATACGTTCTAGGGCACTCTGTTGACAAGACATTTAGCTGCAATAGAATGAATGAATGTGAATTAATTCAGAAATTTAGACCAAGCCCTCTGAACTTGAGTCATCTCGTTTGGGACATTTAAGGGGACACCGAATGCTTTCCCTTTGATAAAAAGAGGAGCAGTATATTCTTTGACTTTGTTATTAGCCCAATGTTTTGACGCACATCATGAATTTGAATATTAAAATGTTTTCACTTTTTACGTTTTTTGATTTTTTACTGGGGTAGGTTTTATTTTGGACGTTATTCATACTCAGTAATGGCCCTGGATGGATGGATGGATAGATGCGGCTGAACCCTTTGAATCTGGCCATGGTTTGCGCAACCTCGCCAGTGTTTCTTTTTATTTTTTTATAATAGATTTAACATAGAGTTATATATCTAGACATTAATTTTTAAAAGCTATATACGAACCGTACGACGGAAGCGCCTCTATGCAACCGAGTGCCCGCACCTTCCGCCCCAAGGGTTGCCGAGAAGTGAATAAGAAAATATTCATCCTTCCCTCGACCTATGCCACCAGTCACATATTCTCTTCTTGGTTATCTCCACCTTCCGCGTCTCTATTTTTCCGCAGTATTTGTAAATCCCAGTGCGTTTGCTAAATTAGTCGCCCCCTCAGCTGCTACGGGATGGAGCCCTTTACAGTAAAGTATCAAGTACTCAGACGTCTGCTCCTCCTCAGACTTGTACGTAATCCGTTACTAGTAACGAAATTACTTGTAATCCGTTACATTTATCTGTAATTTTGTAACGGATTCGTTACATATTTTCTGGGGTAATTGTAAAGTAACTTAGTTACTTATTTCTGTAAGGGATTACTTGTAATTCGTTACTTTTTCATTTGCGGCGGAAAAAGCGGGAAATTTGAATGCAGGAAAAAAAAACATCTTCAATTTCTGGAAAAAAGAAGTGTTCCGGTAAGCTCGCCGTCGCGCGCGCGCACACCCACATACAAAGATCTGTCGAAGCTTTTCTTTGCATCGCCTAAACCCTCAAAGCCCTTTTTTACCTTGACTCTTTAGATTGCTTGCCTACGACGAGGGGCAGCACACTGATGTTAAGAACCGGACTCGGTACGAAAACAAGACAGTCTAAAACCTGCATAAACGCATAAAAAAAAACGGAAAGAATATCTTATTTTTTGCCACTTTGCTCACGTTACCGTTTTTTGCTAGTGAAAATCCACCTTCTTTCTATTTCCCTCCCACTAGAGCCAAGTCCGCATATCCTTCCTTCAATCTTTCTTCGCTATCCTCGATAAAGGGGAGAAGAACACACACTGCCCTCCAGAAGCTGGAGTTTGTATGAACATAATAGACAGCAATTACCAATGTGTCAACGCCGGAGGAGCGAGACGCTCCTTTTTTCGTTCAACCCGGAAATTGACTAAAAGCAATGTTCCAATAACTGGAGGTGTTGCAGTAACAAGCATTTTCGTTCCATGCTGTTTGAAAGATATTAGTGGGGCACTTCCTATCTTTTTATCGAGAAGAGGGTTTCGACTCGTTTTTGTCCTGCTTTTTGCGGAATCCTACCAAGACCGAGTGCTTTCAGGAACTGCTAATTTTCGTTTTTTTTTGTTTTGTTTGTTTAGCCACTTTTTTAGCGCTGGCTCATATGTGAATAACCACATGACGGCCTGTAGGTGCCATGTTGCCTACATCCGTGTCGCATCTTTTTTTATGCGTAAGGTTTCTTAGAGCTCTCCAAAGCTCTTTGGTGTTTTTGTACTTTTTTTTACTTGCTGTTTTTATTATAATAAAGGACAGCCACTTAAGCTACCTGCAGGTGCAATGTTTGTTGCCTACAACGTTCGTGCCTTTTTCTATAGGTAAAGTTTCTTAGAGCAGTTTGAGAACGGTAACAGTACTTTTGTTTTTATTTTTGTATTCCTGCTTCTACAACAAAAATGCATTATCACTCCAACAAGGATTTTGAAGTGAAACTTACCGCTGTGTTTTTTTTTCTGTTTTTTTTCTAAAAATATCTAACCAACATATGATGGCTCAAGTAGGCTCGTAAGCTGTGACAATGCTAGGAGTGGAGATTCCGGACTTGAGGCGAGAGGTCTGCTGGTTCTACAGTGAATCACCACCGATGGTATATAAATCAGGGGTGTCGTCATGAACCCTGTCTTTTGCGTTCGCCATGGAGGACCGCTGCCCGAAATCGCCATGGCCTCAGCTAGTTTCTATGTTTTCAGTGAGCGAAATAAGGGGTGACGGTAACATCATGTTTGAATGTTTGCTTTGCAAACCAAAACAGAAGCTCTTGTCATGCGCGAAGTCGACCAACGCCAACTTGAGGAAACACGTTCAGGTAAGTTCACCTTGATTAGTTTCATAACGAATATACTACGCACGCATTTCATTTCCCTTGGGTCAATATTTCTTGTAATTCGGATGGTGTCAGTTTCGCAAATATTTTGGGAGCACTAAATGTTGTTATGGGGGTGCTATGCAATGTATTCCTCGTTGTAAACTTGTTTTTTTCGTAATCGTTTTTTAATTGCGTATTTGCAAAAATTAGGACCTTCTAATATTAATCCCGTAGAAAGTAATCAATTTCCCACCTGCAATCTGGGGTATACTAATGTAGTGTTGTTTTTGTTCTTTTTTTTTTTTAGCGGCAACACTCTAGCCAGCTGTCTGGCTTTGAAAGTCTCCTAGAAAAAAGGAAGGCGCCCGAGTCCCCATCGACAGTTCAGAAGCAGATGACAATTGGTTTTGAGAGAGGTGCAGTGTCGCAAAGCAAGCTTGACGATCTTGTCCTGACATTCGTTGTGGATACGTCACAAGCATTTTCAGTTGTTGAGGCACCAAGCTTTGTGAAAATGGTGAAATCACTGGCGCCGAACTGCAGCGTTTTGACTCGAAGGGTACTTATGGCGCGAATGGAGGCCAGCTGTGAAGCAATGAAGCTGCGGCTCAAGGCAACTTTGGGAGAGGTGACCTACGTGACGGTGACAGCGGACTGCTGGACGACCTTTCGACGGTAAGGGTTTTGGTCGCCTGCCTGTAGAAAGCGCACACATTTTTATAGTACTGATTCTTGCGGCTGTGTTGTTGGCACAGCTTCTCAAAAGACAGTTATTTGCTGAACCCTGAATTTTAGTATCCGATGATCGATTTTGAACAACCAGTAGCGGCTTTCTAATAATGCCGTATGTCTTCAGCTTGTTTCATAATAGCTTGGAAAACAGTTCAAGCTGTCAGCGTGAGCTCAAATAATGTGTCTCTCAACTGCATTTAGAGTAGACGTGACATGGTGTCTTCTTCCCCGAAGCACCGATCGCTTTCGTTGTTTTCTGAGTCATACGGGGGGCGTGCCTTTACAGTGTTTCACTACTTAGCCGTATTTCGGCTATGCCTGAGCTGCATGCTTTCAATTTGAGGCCTCGTGTAGCTGAAAAAGAACAAGAACGCTGGGCGTTTTATTTTTTTAACCCTCGAGCTCCAGCACTCGCTAGCTGCCTGCAGTAGTGCTTAGGCTTTGCGTGCAAGCTCGAAGGTCACAAGACGCTAAGCGTTACAAGAGGTAGAAAGCCCTTGCTGGAGGTTGGGCAGCTGGAAGGTCTTCCTGGCGTCTTTACCTCCTTGAAGTAGACCAGTTTTTGGCCAACTGACCTTGTCGTTTTTGACCAGTTGTTTTTTCTTTTTTATTTGTGCTTATGTAGTTAAATGTTATTAAAACACAGCGTGTCTGGTATTGACCTGACGGAGCAAAATTGGCGAAATATATGGGTTATCTTCTATACACCATTTCTTCATCATAGGAGCTACCTGGCGGCTACCGTTTCCTGGCTTGAGCCCTCCCTCAGCAGGAAGTCCGCCGTTCTCCTCTGCCGCCGCATGACTGGACGAGTCACCTATGACAAAATTGCAGACACCCTCCAGAAATCCTTTGACGACTACGGTCTGCGAGGAAAGGTTACGAAGGTGATAACGGACAACGGTGCAAACTTCGTCAAAGCCTTCAGGTATGTTTATTGCACTTTAATTTTGTGGGCGCAAGTTCGGTTCAAACATTTCTGTTTACTTTTTCGTGCAGACTTTTTGGCGAAAAGGATGTCGAAGACGCGCATCACGACGAAGATGACGAAGCCTTCACCGAGGCCGTGGAGGTGGCGCCTTTGCTAGACAACGTAGCCGCAGGCGAAGCCCGCCTTCCTCCTCATCATCGGTGCTCTGCACACACCTTGAACTTGGTGGCGACGGCGGATGCGTCGGAGGCTGAGCGGCACGAGATTTTTTCAAGGCCCCTTAGATCGGTCCTTGGCACGTGTCGTGCATTATGGAGCAAACAAGGGCAGTCGGCCATCGCCGCGGAAACCATCATGAAGTACTGCGGGAAGAGCCTCCTGAGACCAGTCTCTACGCGGTGGAATTCATTTTTTGACGCCCTAGACTGCCTTACTGCCCTGGACTGCGATGGGAAAGACATCGACGGACTGTGCAGGGCACTGCATGTGCCGCAGTTCCAGCGACCGCGAGACCTTCTGTTCATGAAGGAATACTGTGAGGTAAGACAAATATTCTAATAATTTTTATCAGTGTACGACATTGAAAGTAAATGTACGACATCGATGTGCCACTTGAAAGCACGTGTTTTTCAGCCCACGTATGTTTGAATGCACAGGTTAGCCATAGCGATCAGTTACGTTTCGTTTGTGTGCAAACGCCTCTCGAAGCGTTTGCAAGGGAAATCGGTGGCCGAGTGGGTTAGCGCACCTCAGCTCGGAACACGTAGTGAAAGCTCTCGCTGCATAATTTCTACCCCTACCCGTTTCGATTTGGATAGCATCGTGCCGGTGAACGGTCGTGTATCACTAATGCGAGGTGCACGTTAAAGACCCGGCTAACAGCTGTACTGCACTGGCTAAATTTCTTATCTACAGCTGATATACCAGACGTCCATTATAATGACTAACTTCCGACTACATAAACATACGTACAACACAAGTATTATTTTCAAGGCACCTTGAAATGCTGCAATACAATGTTTATAAGCAAATCGAAATGCTCGTTTACGTCCACTGGTGCAAAGGAAACCGCGGTGTTGCATTCTTGCGTCTGGCGCGTCTATTGCATGAGAGCTAAGCGTGCATAATTGAGCTGTGAAACATTAATGATCAGAATCGCTCAAGGCTACATGCTCTCAATAGGAGCCCGAATCTCGAAACATATTTTTATAACAGACCGTGATCTTGATTATATAATATATAGGGACCTTTAAATATATTTTTTCGGTGGGAAGTTAACCGAAAATGTTCATATCGGCGTAAGTGCAGGTTCCATTGAATACTAATTTTCGTGAACGCTAGGTTTTATGAACAAAAAATTGCAATGCGAAAACTAGAATAAATGTATTGTGGTCCACGGAAACAATTCGACATGCACTTATAAAATAATCTATATGTAGTTCAAACTTATTACTTAATATTTGGAGCTCTTGGGAAATGCCGTTACCCCGATGTCTGCTCAAATTGGGCAGATATATTTATTTGTGTATTACTACGGAGTAAACAGATCCTGAAAGTAATGCGCAGTGAATCCGTATCGCATAATGCAAAATAAAACAGCGCAACAACAACTAAAAAACCGAGACAAAAGTAACAAAAAGGCCGAGACACAGGTCTGTGCCTGTTAGTGCGTTCCTTGTTTCTCTTGTCTCATTTTTTTTTTTCGCGGTGTTTTAATTTGTAAGATGATCAACCAACTCGCACAACTTTCTGCCTCGCTGCCGTATGGCATGCTTAATAATCTGTTTTTTACTGCTACGTAACTCTTGCAGGTCATGAAACCTCTGGCGTGCGCCATAGACGTCATACAGAAGGACGAGAGCATGTACATCGGGTATTTGCTCCCAACAATAACCATTTTACAACTGCGTCTTCGCCATTTGGAAAACACTGGGCTGCAGTTCTGCCGGCCCCTGGTTCATGCGATCTTTAACGGCATAAAGAAGCGGTAAGTATGGCATACGTGCGCCTACATTTACTTGTTTTAACATTCGTTTTTATTAGTCTATATGTGGGAGCGCCCTGATGTTTGCATTGGTTATAACTTATGTATAATAATATGAAAATCAGATTTTCTTTTTTGATTTGCAACACACATTTTGAAAACAACTTAGCCACCGGCGTCTTGACCGAGGTTCAACCTGTTCAAATTGGCGATATTTGTGAAATGATTTATATGTAGATGCACATATTGGTCTTCCAGGTTTGATCACTTGCACGGCGACCGGGAGCTCCTGCTGGCCTCAGCGCTCATCCCGCGCTTTAAAGCGAACTGGGTCACCGACCTCGCGAGGCGTGAAGCTCTCGCCGAGCAGCTGACGGACGAGCTGAGTCGCCCTTGCTATAGGAGCACAACGGCGATTGGCGCGCCATCTACCCAGGACGACGGCGCGGACCACTCCACCAGCGATTACTTCAGCTTTGCAATGGCAACGGCATCAAGTTCCACCACCCAGAATGAAGCTTCGCGTTTCCTCCAGGACGCAGAGTGCACTTCCATCGCCTCACTTCAGAGGTACGATGCCGTGCGTCAAGCATTTGTGCGCTATAATACTGCGCTCCCATCCAGTGCCTCAGTAGAGAGGGTATTCAGCGTGGCGGCTGACATCTTTACAAAGAAGCGGGGAAAGATGTCGGATGCAACTTTTGAGAGTCAGCTACTGCTGAAGATCAACAAAGTGTGACTTGATCAAACAATAAACAGTTCTATAATCCATTTCTTCGTTTGTTTCCTATTAATAGTGCAGTAAAGTTGAAAGTAACGCCGCGAAAGTAACGGATTACTTTTTGGAGTAACGGTCACTTACTTTTGCGGAAGGGTAATTGTAATTGTAATAAATTACATTTCAGACCTGAGTAACTGTAACTGTAATTCCTTACTTTTTTTTAGTAACGTGTACAAGTCTGCTCCTCCTCCTCTCCACAAGCTTCACAGACCGCGTCTACTTCCGGATATCTAGCTCGATATGTCTTAATTCGCAACACTCGTACTCGCCTCGAAGAACAAGGCGCTCCTCCTAGAAATCTCGAAGATGAGCGTTTTAGTATATGTCCTTCTTAAACGTGCTGTAGATTTTCAAGACCTATTTAGTCTACATGCCTGCGTCTCATATTTACCTATCAGTTTCTTTAACTCTCTTTTTGCAGTAACGAGCGCCGTCTAGCTGTTTTCGTGCAAACTACAAACGAAGGGCGCCCCCAAAAGCAAACAAGCAAACAATGACCGTAAATAATCCTATTCCTTGCCTCAGCGTCTCTGCCAAGAGGGCCCAGACCTCTAGGACAGTGGTTTCAAGCTTATTTGAGCGTGTTGGTACAGATAGCCCATACTGGGAAGGCCGAGGGCCAAAGTTTGACGGAGACGGGGGGAGGGGGGGGGGGTCAATCTATCTGGAGGCGAGATTGGGCGCATGCTCAGAGGGCTTCTGAAAATGGTTACTTCAGCGCTCAGGCACTTCCGAAATGTGACACTAATTGGGTTTGTCTACCCTGATAGGTAGGCCAAATATTTCGAGAAAATTAAGAAGCGTAGGCTCACCAGATGTCATGGCCCATCATCTCACATAGCATCAATAACGCCAAAAAGCTTGAGGTCTGTTCGATTCGCCTGAACTCTCTGAACTAGATCAGCAGTGCATGAACTGGCGCATTCGACTCAACCGGAAGTGGAACGGCCGCTGCACCGGTGCGTTCGGTTCATCCCAGTTCTGAACGAGTTCAGACCCAGTTCCTCAAAACATTGCTCGGGCTCCGAAGTCAGTTCAGCGTCCGTGCAGAAGCACACGACGGGAGCAGACGACACTCTTCGTCCGTCTCTGCTCTCAGTGTCATTTTTTATCTGAGCTCTTGCTCACATGTCTGCGACGTTTAACAATAACGACTAGACGTAGGTAACATTTCCCCTGAGACGAATGTACCCATAAGGGACGCGGAAGCGACATCCTAACGGAGGGTAGAAATTAACTGAAATATGATATTTTGAAAACGTTTTACCCACCTGCTCGCGCAGGTTTAGCTCCTTGTAGTGAGTGTTGGCAGATTGGCTCACGTAAATTGTTACTCTTGATGCTACGTGGTATTCACTAGCTTAATATCCTTCTTAACAGACACAGAAATGTATTACACTCGTGATAGCCCCGCCTTCAGCAGCTCTTGCATGCAGACTGACGATTCCGGTACATTGCGGAGGTCTGCGATATAATATGGTACTCGCATGCCCCCGTAACTGAGCAGCATGCTAGTGCAGGCTTTGTTCTTTGGTATTTGTGGCCGCCCACTAACGAGCCTGGGAAAAAACGCCGAGAATCGACATTAACTTGGTAGTCAGAATAAACGCTTGAACCTTGATTTTAAAGTGGAGGTGGATAGTTTTTTCTTTTGGTCAAGGCGACGCTCTTGTCAGGCCATCGTCCTCGAAGTGTCTGCTACACTCTGCTGCCGCCAGTAACTCCCGAAGCGAAACCATCTTGATGCTTCGAACTTATCGTGAAAATGCAAAACTAAAAGCTTAGAATTAATTCACTATTGGAAAATATTGTAAATTGTATCGTGGCACACAAAGTCAAAGAGCCCGTAAGCTTATGGAAACGATGGAAAGCGGACGGTAACCGTTAAAAACGCAGACAGAAGCGGATTTCGTGCTGCAAACAGTTTTAAGACGCTCGAATAAAAAAACATTCATAGAAAATATTTCGCTCGTATACTTTAAAAAAAGAGCATGATATACAAAGGGAGGGATTAACGTAGCATACAGAAGGGGCGTGGAGAAACCAGAGCCATCAGATGCAAATGACGCCCTGTGCTTCCGCTCCGGAAGCCGATCACAGCACCAGCCCTAACGCGGTGACTGAACTGGTTCTGCGCTGCCGCTGCACTACCCCTGAAGGCCTTTGAACTCCTCTGAACTCGGACAGAACCGGTTGAGAACTTCCTTGTAGAATCGATCAGACCTACTTTGTCGTTCGCCGCTAGAGCATAAAAAATAACCTCGTTTCAGTACTTAAGGAGAGGGGTTTTCTGTAGGAATATTGTTATGCTCTGTCAACAGAACTGTGGAACACTTCTGGTAGGGGAGCAGCAGAGCCATACTTTCGTTCACATAAAATCTTTACTAACCACAAACAAAAAGAGAATACAATTTTGAACGGCAGGGCCGGGTTACGTCATACCATTCAAGGGTATCTCATATATCATACCGAATGTCTATAAATTAGTTTAGCCCAGCCTGAGTGGCTTAATTGGCAAGTTAAATCTCAGTAAAATAGTCCCTATGCTGCAATAGGGTAGGTCGTCCTTGTTTTAAAGCCCGTAACCGGTGAATATCGATTCGGCACTAGCTATCGGAGTAATAAACTTTACCATGTCTACACTATGTCCTCGTATGCTTTTTATCATGTCAATACTCTCGGGCGAGTGTATGTCAAGAATGGCACAACTGACTTACCAATTGTCAGAAAAGCCACCAAAAAGCTCAGGTTGCGGCCGTTCATAGCGATGTAGTTCCTGAAATTTGTTGCAAGGATTTGAAGTCAATAGCTGAAATGGCAGCTTCCACGGGCCTACCCCAGTTTCGGGAAAAATTATGCTACAAACAGATGTCTCGACGGCAGAAAACGCAGTTTGATGTTTGAACTCGCCAGAACATGTGCGTTGGGATAAACAATGAGGCACCCCTCAGCGTGCTCGCTAGGTTCCCAGCCTGACGTCAAATATTACGCGTTGCGTCAGAGCAACCTGATTTGAGATAAACAGGTGCGAAGCACGCCGACGTCTGTGCTGGTTAAGGTGAACGACCTTAAATCAGCTCAGTTGTAGCTTTCGGCATCAATGTCCGTCGGTTAAAGTAATGTTAAAACGAAAAAAAACTACCGCGTAATGTCACAGAGTTGGTAGAATCAGAAATCAGTACAAAGCTGATAATGAGGTCCATTAAAATTGTAGGGGTTGGGGCTGCTCTTTCCTGAGCCATCCGACGTGTACTTGATTTCGGTATTTTATCGTTTGTGTTATAAAATCTATGATAAACTTTAGATCAGGTAATGTAAACAGGCTAAAAAAAATTATGAAAATAAAATTCACACAAAAAAAGAATAAAACTTAACGTTATTACGGAGAGGTAACTATTATCACACCTACTTGAACAGCACTTTGCAAATGACACACCCAACACGCACTCGAGCTGCGAATGACACTTCAAACTTTGTGATAAGAAATCAGGCCTTTGATTGTTTGCAACAGAATAAACAAGTTGATGGGATGTTTTAATTTCCCGGCGGGAGGCATTATCTGTTAATGATGGGAGCCTAACAACTGGCTTGTCCTCAGACAAGCCAACAGGTTGGTGCAATTTCCGGATGCCATTTAGGAGGTTGCAATGTGCTACGTATCAGACTGGTTTGCCGGCGCAACTTGATACATATGCTGGAGGCCCAATGTTCCTCCTGAGTAATGGTTGGTGCATTTTCAAAGTTGAAGCTTTGTCCGGTTTATAACAAATGGTTGGCAAGACCCATCTTTGCCTTTGTGGCATATGTGGATTCGCATTGACCCAATTATGTTGGTAAAGCCTATGGTGTCTTTCATCCATCTCCATGTGAGCCCCAACAAGAGCGGCGTGATGCGTTTCAGTGCCAGCAGAAAACTGATTCACCCGCATACAGACTTATGGGCGCCAACCTGGTGCCCTGCAAGACGCTACCATCCTTGGAGTGGTGTTATCTCCAAGGCTGGATTTTTCAACCCACATCGCTGGTGTTGTCGCCAGGGTTCTGGCGTACGCTGGGCTTTGTCGCACGTGTAACGAAATCCCGTGAGCCAGGTGCGCTGCGCACTCTGTACATGGCATTGGTGCTGCCAACTCTTGGGTACTGTTGTTCCGTGTGGTACCCGTCTCAGCAGCACCTGGTCGACCGCATCAAGAGCGTCCAGCGAAGGGCATCTCGTACTATTAGCTCGTAGGGTCGGCGGCAATGCCTTCGGGCCGGACACAACCTACAACGACCGGCTGAGGACACTTGGGTGGAGTCCCCTTCGACACAGGCGGCAAGTGTCCCGCATGAGCCTGGCATGCCGGGTCCTGGACGGTTCTTTGACCGGCTCGTACCTCACCACAGTTGTGCGAGTTGGGAGGAGGACTGGACAACCCGAAGAACTGCGGGGAGAACGATGCGCCACAGTTCTTCGACGCTCCCAGCAGCCATCAGAGAGTTTTTGAGATTTCCCCTGAATGTGTGGAGCCTTCTGCCGACCAACAGAACAGAATCAAAGGAGCTGTCGAGGGTGTATGGGGCCTCGTTGGCATCCTCGTGATCAACACTACCACTCTCTCTTCTCCTCCCCTTCCATTCCTTTCCGCAGTGGTCACATTTATTTATTATGCAGTCTGTTTAAGTTATTGTTTTGTTCCCGCATTTGGTGGTGGGCTGACAGGCGCTCCGCGTAAGGGTTCTCATCTATCTCTCCAGCACCGCACACCACCACCTCCGACCTTGGAAGTGCAAATAAAATTATTATTATTATTATTATTATTATTATTACTATCAGTGTACAGGGGTCTTGCAGTTTTGTGCGCTTGCGCACCACACCCTCTAGCACTGGGCGGGGGGGGGGGGAGGAGTGATGTTTGTGTTCGGGCATCAGAAGGAAAAGTGTTTGGTGTGCTTCGAACACCGTACTTTCTCTAAGTGGACAGAGCGTCCAGAGAATGTCCTCCAGCACTTCGTTGGCGTAGGGAATGGCAATAGTTCCTTTCTGTTTTCTTATATATTCGATTGTTCTCTACTCCGCTTCTTGCACTAGACCTATTGCTAAATTACCCAAGCATCAAGGAGAATGCGGGATTGGTGTTCCACGCGCCACATGTGCAGGCCTTTCCCGTAGTAAAGTTTCTAAAGTAAGGTTTATCAAACTAAGTGTTGCACGCGCCTGTGCAATGCCATTTGTTTTAGTTATCTACTTTCGAATGTTTTACTACATGAGGCCAGCAAGCGCGTGCGCGTGGAACACCAATCCTGCATTCTCCTGTGATGTATCGGATGTCAATAGACCTATTGTTAAATTACCCAAACATCAGGAGAATGCAGGAGTGGTGTTCCACGCGCCGCACGCAGGCCCTTCCATGTAAAAGATTTCAAAGTAAATAGCCAAAATATAGGTTGACTGAACGCCCGTGCAAACGCCATTTGTTTTAGGCATTTACGTTCGAAAATTTACTACGGGGAGGTGCGAGTGCGGCGCGTGGAGCACCAATCCCTGCATTCGCCGGCTGGGATAGGAAGAGGTCATTAGATAAGCAGCGTATATTCTAATCACGTCTGACTTGGTGATCAACGGCAGTAAAATTTACTGGCATGCGGAAACCTGTATTGGACGAGATGTTCTAAGACCGATGGGGAAGGTCTGTTGCAGCACATACTCACGTCCAGGAAAGGAGGATAGTTGTTATTTTCAAATTCACGGGCAATCTGAATGGTAGGTAAAATAGTACTGAATTTGTGGAAAGTTTCCAATCGGCCACAACTCAGTCCGGCAAAGGTGTATTTAACAATTTGTCTGCAGAATGTCATTGTTTGAGCAGAGATCTTCACTTGTTTTTCGTTTACAGCAGTAGCTGTTAGTGCTCCCTTCCCACATGCTCCCTTCCCAGAAACCCACGTGATCGTGAGGAGAGAGTGAATGAATAATGGGAAAAGGAGAGTGCGGCTCCTCCGCGCTATCACTTCCTCTCCCTCGCTGTCTCCCCTCGCGCAGCCCAACACCTCCTAGAAGAGAGGGCCGTAGCGCTCCGAGTGGTTACGTCACAATGTCGGAGAAGGAAGTCCATAGCGCAACTACGTGAGAAAAATTTTGTTGCATCGACGTGAAACAAATGTTTCTTGTCGAGCGGCGCGGGGTGTACGTGAGCGTTTATCCGACATTAATATATGTTTTAAAGCCGCAGTATTGTACAATTTATTATATATATATAATATAAACATAATATACAACGCGCTACCAAGGCTGAAAGTACCAATTTTATATTTATGATTATCCCCGTAACCGCGGGACTACGTGCAATCCCGCTGATCCCCACACTTTTCGAATGAACCGGTCCGCTGCGACGTTTTCTTCCCTCGTACGGGCTCCGATTCTGGTAAATTTACGTTGTGTGTGAGCTGCTGACTGTCTAAAAAGGAACCCTGAGACTTTCAGAAGGGAAGGGAACCGAAAAAAATCCAGTCATCACCGCAGGGAGCGCACGCGAGCAAGAGATGGGTCGACGACGTTTAGCTGGTTAAGCCTCCCACACTGCTGCCGCCCGCTGCTCTCGTGTGCGTGTGTGTGTGTGTGTGTGTGTGTGGTTCTTTCGATCCTCCTACCCGTCGTTTCTTGATTGTCACCGCAGTCTCGAGTAGTTTTTTTTTTGTGTTCGCTTGATTCTACGGCATTTACGTGGATTCGTGGAACAAGTCCTGCTACGGTTTGAGTGACATGTGTAGCAACCAGCCAACGATGACACTGGTCGATTATCGATAGACCTCTCTTTCGACATAGAGAGACGTAAAGTTCGTGTTCAAATGTTTTCGCCACGGATATTGTGGGACGTATGGATACGATCGACAGTTGAGAAACAACTTATTTTCGGGCTTTCTTGGTCATGTGGGACGCGAGTAAAGTGCTGCAGTCGGGCTGTTTTTTTTGTTTTTGTTTTTCGTGACAGAATGGCATCTTGTTCGTCGTTATCCGTGTGCGGTTGCGTCGACATTTGTAAATATCCGTGGTAATATTCTAGTTTTCACTGGAAGGTGAATAACAAGTTTGTGTGATTATACAAAGTGCGTTGTTTGTGCTTATGTGTTTATTTATACTAATGTTATTTTATTGCCTTTACCGCTTTTATACTAGAATCTTAACTGTATTAAGGTAATAGTATTATTGTATACAAAATAAGATATTTTGTTCTAAGGCAGCTCGAGCCCATAGGGAGAAGTAAATTAGTTGACTGTAAATAGTAAGTTTAGTACCCCTGCCACACGTAAAAGTTAATATATTTTCATTAAATAATATGGGACTTAATCAGCTCGTGGTCTTGAGTGATTATACGAGCGTCGCAAGCTGATTTGTCAACCCCATAATGTCATTCGATCGAAATTACATTACTTTTGCCATGTGGCCGGGGTATGATGCAAGAATTCAGTCACTGCACGCGATAACATCGCTTACATGATCGTAAGTGACACTTGTCTAGCCGTGTCCGCGTTGACTACGTCTTCCTGATTTTTAACTGTGATCTGTTTTGCATGTGTCCAATCACTGCGTGTCTCGCCATTTTATCGAAGTATTTCTGTGTAAAATACGCATTCCTACAGCAATAATTGCGTGACTCAATGTTTTCTCTTATACGCCTACCTCGTACCATTTCATCCCGATTATTTAACGGTGTAATATTTTGCCCGTGTAATAAAATATTTTCGAGACCCGTTGCTATGTGCAGCTTTCATTTTAGCTAATAAGAGACGCGTATGTGATTAAAAGCGCGTTACGACGGTCGATCCACGCGCGTTGCCTTCGCATTGCCACGGGCCCCCGATGGCCTTCCTTCGCGACGTCACGAGAAGAGCGCTACGGCCTTCTCTTCTAGGAGGTGTTGCGCAGCCCCGCCGTCTAAGGAGAGAAGGGTGCTTGGAGAGACTGATAAGATTGCCGACGCCGTTGCGGGATTCTTAAAAAGGTAATGCGTCAATAGACTGAAGAGGTCGAGAGAGAAGAGGGGAACGGGCAACCGGCGCTTTTCCCCTTGCTGGAAGGTAGAAAGAGTGAAAGTCCCGGATGAGAGGCTTCACCGGTGTTGGGTGTATGCGTTGCCTGAACTCCGTTCGCGCAACTCCCAAACTTAATTTTAAACTCCCAAACATAATTCGAGCCACGGGCTTGCATGGCGACAAATCCCCGGTCATCGGGACACCATTGCTCGGTCATAGGGCGCTGTCGCGACTTGACCGCTGTCGTGACGTCCTTCTCGTTTGCATTCTTTGGAGACGTTTCTATTTTCCTTTTGTTTCAACTGGGTATGAAAATAGCTACGTAGCACTTGCTGAAAACTTTTCCAAATACAAGAAAGGTTTATTCTTTGATTTTATTCATGTATTCTTTAAAATATATTTATATTTCGCAAGAGACGCTTGACAACATTGTATGACAAGCAGGCCAGTCGGAAGTTGCGATACGCTAATTTCTGCAATCTGAACCTGCCGTTTTCGCCGTGTGTGCGTCGTGTGCTGTTCTCGTGTTCCCGTCTTGGTGTGCACAGTTAACCTTCGTGCGTTCGACTGGGCAAGCATATGCGTGGACGCGGACGTGGACTGCTCTGGGGATAGGCCTAACATCGGAGCCGGTGACGAGCGTCCGCTCGCCACCGGATCCGCCGCTCAACGGTGATCGTTCAGCCGGTTCAGTGGACATGGGTTTCGCCGTCTAAGAAGCTTTGCAGCTTCGCTCCTACTTTACACTAAGAACGCTTTCTTCAAGGGCTGTGTGTGCTCGGTGGTTCGATGATTTTCATGGAGCTGTCTGCGGTCGTGACGGTGGCCGTAAAAGCGTGAAGTACCTACCAGGACGCGGAAGTACGGTGTAGAGACGATGCGGTTGCCACAAAGATAGCGCATGCGCAGAGTGGGGCAGTCTATGCGGGGAAGCGAGAACGGGTTGATGGGAACCTATGGGGACGATATTTTATAGACTGTCGCAAATAATTGCTGTCTTGTTCTTACTAAGAGATATACTTTCATTCGAATGTTTAGCAACAATATTGGATAACAAGATTGGCGCGAAAGCACACCATATTTGTAACATCGTTTACGGCCGAGGCGGTCATGGACCAACCGACTTTTCAAATGATGAGTATAAAAGACGCATGGGTACACACACCCGTTTGTCCCTTATAATGCACCCCAAAACGTACAGCTCACTATAGTCGAACAGACGGCCCCAAATTTTACGACGGCGCTTGATAACGGTGCGATATAACTTATTAAAAAGCTAAAGTACATATCAAAGACCACAGTAAGAAAATATTGAGGTTTTTCAATAAGGCCAAGAAAACGCCGATTATTTTTTTGTATTCGGTAACACGTACAATAACTATTTTAATAAGTTGTACCACGCGGCTATCAAGCCTCTTGTGAAAGTTAGTACCGTTAGGTCGACATCAGTGCGCTGTACGTCAAACTGAGATTTGGGGGTGTATTATTTGGGACAATGGGTGTAAGAATACACCCTTTTTCTAGAGTGTAGCCATTGGAGGCAGAGGTTGGGTTAGCTTGTCGTCGAGTGTATATTGTGCGTGTGTGGGTCTTCTGTGTTCAAATTCCTTGTGTGTTAAATGTTTAATACGTGTGCACATGTAAAAAAAAAGCTGTGCAATTGTGAATATATGCAGCGTGAAAAAAAGCAACCTATCCCAGCGATGAGAATGTTTAGCTAATTTTGCATTAGACGTTGTCTAGCGCCACCTGGCTCATGTGAGAGTTAGTGCCAGTTACTAGCTAAAAGTGGTAAAATATACTAGGTCGGTTAGTAACCGTTGCTAGCTTCTTGACCTAGTAACCGTTACCCCACTACGGTTACTAGGTACCTAGTAATATACGTTACAATCGTTTACTAGGTCCGACCTAGTAAATACTACTAGCTTTTTTAAGAGTGCAGGATGTGTCCTGCACAAATCACACACTTATTTGTTATTTTTCGTGCGGTTTTTTTATTAATATATTTTGTGTGCAACGCTCGTTCATGACGCTCATTCATGATTTTCGCTTATTACGCTCTTTCATGACGCTCGTTCGCGACGCTTGTTCCTAACGCGCTTTAATGACGCACGATTCTGACGCTCATTTCTGACATCCGTTTCTGACGCTAATCCATCGCGATTTTTTTGTGTGTGTTCAAACAGCAAGCAACAACTGCTGCACTCTTAAGTATCGTTGTCCAGCTGTGGACAGGTGCCGGGAAAACTTAACTCTTTCACGAAGTTGTAAATTATGTGTAGCACCATCGCCCCTTTTTGTTCAAGTATAAGCATCATGGTTTTGAACTTGCCTTATTAGAACGAGACTCAATTTTCTCGGATGACATGCAGTAGAGTCAGTATTTGGTTTTAATTGGCTTATCACACAGCGATAAAAAAAAGAAGAATACACGCTGCTGGGACATGCTCAATTTCAGCTTGACAGCCCTTACGAATCGTTTATTTGCCTGTAAAAATATTAGGCTATTACTCCTCCGGTGACGTCGATGGCCGCTCCGGTCATGAAGCTGCTCTTCGGACTGCACATGAACGCAATCGTCTCGGATATTTCGTGAGGCTGTGCTAGGCGCTTAAAAGCAGTTTCCTCGATTAACGTGTCCACAAAATCTTTAGGCAACTTTTGGGTCAAGGGCGTGTCCACTGGACCAGGCAGGATGGCATTGACGCGGATTCCTTTGCTGGCCACCTCAAGGGCAACAGCTTTGGTGAGGGACACAACACCGCCCTTGGATGCAGTATAGGGCGGTAGCATCGGAGAGCCAGTTTTGGCCGTGATGCTCGCGATGTTGACGATGGCGCCGTCCGTGACGTTGTTGGCCAGCATATGCCTCACCGTTGCTCGATCGATCAGGAATGTTCCCTGCGAGTGAAGGAAGTCAATGGACCATTTACGCATAATGACGGCACTTAGCTGAGGTATACGCTGCCAGGAACGCGTCTTGACTAGCGTGTTTAGTACTCTATCTCACCCATACACAAAAATTGGTTCCGAAGCGGCAACAAATGACGTCACAGAATTTGGCGTAGCATGTTGTTAGATGTAGTAATCCTAGCAGTTGGTGCTCGAAGTCCCGGCAAAAGGTACGAGCGAACTCGTGTGTGGCTTTGGTCGCGGCGTTTCAACTCTTGGCCGTTGAAGCGTCCGGGCCTGTCAAGCCAGAGGGCGAACTGGAGCATATTAGGCGTCTGCCAGATCGACCATCGCTTCTGTGACACCGCCAGGATCGCGGCCGGCGATAGCATGAAACTTATGTGACGTCATCAGGCGGAAATTGAGGGGCCACATTTTAGGACACGCTGAGTACACCGGCGGACACGCGTTCCAGGCACCATGATGGAGGGCTCACGAAATGCTTTTTGAAGGCATCACGTGACCTGCCCTACATCTGGACTGTCGCAGATAGGTATAGTGTCCAGAGAAGAGGTGTTCCGGCGCACATTGTGCTTTGTCCGGGAAGCGTATGCGAAAAAAAAATGAAAAAGGAAACACTTGGAGTAAGCCAACAGCCCGATTTCGGCGCTCTGATTGGCCGCGTTTTTTTCAACGTCACCTGGTTTTCAACGTCACCTGGAAGGAGAGGACGGGTGTGCTGACGCTCAGAGAAACACGTGTCAGTAATTCACGTACTAGCACTTATCAGGCTCTCATATTTACTTACCTGCTAAGAAAATCTGGGAGCCGGCTAAAGCTTAGTGCTTGAATCACTTTGGGGCGTTTACCTCGACCTGGCACCCTCCCCGTCCTCTCTCTCCCTACGAAAACTAGGCGATGAGTCGCTTATAAAAAAACTCACCAATCAAAAGGGCTAAAATTGCGCTTGTTGACCTACTCAACAAGCTTTCAGAATACGCGCCCAGAAATGAGCTCGTCGCTTGATGATGTCAATGGGCGCGGTCAGTAGCGGTTCCAGCAGTCAAGGAGTCAGCGCTCCTTCCACTAGACGGCGAAAACCGACTTCCGGTGCACGTTACTCCGAGTTTGAGGAGTCAGGCTCTCGTGAACCGTCTCCGGAGACGGTGCATGAGGAGTGAAGAAAGCGCAGCATGACGTAATTCCGAATTGCTGACGAAGTTCCGTCGCTAAAAAAGAAAAAGAACAAACAAAGTGGCGGGATAAGCCGCGTCGGTTGCGTCGTGGGTGTGCGGTTTGCTCGCTTGTGTTAGCTCAAGGTAAGACGAATAACGCGTTCGAATTTCATTTTTAGGTCAGGCTCTTTCGGAAACTGCATTAAACCGTATTTTGTTTGGTTTGAATATGCTAATAAACAACGTAAACGTTCATTTGACGCCGTGTTTTGATCGCCGTTGCACGGAAACTCGGTGAATATCGACGATAGTCCTGTCCGCGCTGAACAGGGCAAGCCAGGGTATGAACGCGACTTTGGTAGCCGGTTGGACACTCACGCAGAGCATGATCCCGATTAATGTTTTGTTTGCGTATCTAAATCGGGGTGCACGTTGGCTGACGCTCGCTTCGGCCGACAAAACCTTAATCGCCGAGCGCGGCCGAACTTCCCGTGTGTATACGAATACATTGTATAGGAAGTTCGTTGCGAAGGGCAGAACAAACGTACGGCCGTATAAAAGTATCGCAACCGGTGGCGTAGATTCGCCGAGCTCCATATTTTGCGTGTGCTGACGACGTTTTTGTCGGTTTTATATAACAGTAGCTGCCTTTGCACCGCCAAGCGAAGGACTCGATCGCGTTGGATCGCTTCGAACAGCAGCGCTGATGTGTACAGTCACTCGCTTTTTCTTTAACGACCTCGTCAAGACTTCTTCAATACCGGCGTCAAATAAAAGCGATCGTGCTCGCCATCGTCTGCTTCTAGTTTATTCGGAGACCGTCTGGCACGGAGGAGGAAACGGACATTGCGTATACAACAGCTAAAAAGCGGCGTGTTTTTTTTTCTTTTTTTTTTTGCCGTTCAGTAGGCGCTTTGAGGACTCCGACTCGAGTTACTCCGTTCGGAGTTGAGAGAGCCGCTACTGTACGCGCCCAATGTCGTGCGCACCACAGTGAACTACGAGCGCCTGTGAAAGCTTGGTGCTTAGTTCGGTTGCATGCGCTACACGGCACGTAAACGTCACCTATCAAGACAGAATTTCTCTGACATCCACATAAAGGGAGATGTGAAAAGAAAACAAGAAGTGTAGGGTGTCCCCGAAAAAATGTAGAGGTTTTTCTAGGGCACAGCTTTCAGGCGCCCGTTTTCTGGTTGAGAGGCGGCGTCGTCGCCTTCGCCGTCGGCGTAAACCCGCGTTACATCATAGGACGTTTCCGAAAATGACGTCACACGTGACGTCACGTGTGACGTCACGAGGGTAACCTTCGTGAGGGTAACCCTCGTGACCCTGGAGAGGGTAGCCCTCGTGACCCTCGTTAGGGTAACCCTCGTGACCCTCGGGAGGGTAACCCTCATAACCCTCACGAGGGTCACGTGACGTATGACGTCACGTGACATCACACCCATCTAACATTGCCAGTATTCAGGCTAAATTTAGCGGGTAAATTTTTCTGCTAAATATGGCGGAAAAATATTCTCGCTAACTTTACCCTCGTGAGTCACGTGTGACAACACGTGTGACGTCCCACATAACGTCAAGAGGGAAAAGTTTCCCGCTAAATTTAGCAAAAAAATTTCTCCGATAAATTTAGCGGGGAAGGAAGAGGGGCATATCCTCCTCTCCGTCCCCTCCCCTCCTCGTCCTCAAGAATTGCGCTCTAACTCGGCGTTACAGAGAATTGTAAACGTCTTCCATTTTTTTTTTTTCACCGCAAACTATATTCAGCATTGCCGAACGCTCATTCTCCGCCCGAAGGTGGCGCTAGAGGTCTGAACCATATGCCAAAGTCTCAGCGCGAACACATATTTTATTCAAAAGTTACAAATAACTTTTTTTTCAAAAATGTTAATGCAAAAATGGTGGCCGACGGACCTCTCGGGTGCTCTATGGCGCCAGAAACCGAAAACGGGCGGGAATGGGCCCCATTTTCCCATTGAAAGTTTCAGAAAACCACTTATAACTTTGGAATAAGGTATCGGTTTGTGCTGAAACTTTGCCATCTGGTTCGGACCTCTAGCGCTACATTTCGGCGACGAATGAGCACTCGGCAATGCGTAGATTATTTTTGCGGTGAAAAAAAGCCTGTACATTTTTTTTTCGGAACACACTGTATATCATGTAAAGTGGTACCAGCCCACATTTTCCGTCAAGGGGAGAACAAATAGATGGACTGAAAGAACTCGTTGTCTTGTCAACTTTTTGTTGGGTCAATCCGTAATTTTCGTTTTCTAATGCTCCGGAATTCTGAGATGATAAGAAAATATTCTGCCTAATCACTCGTTTTCTTTTTTTAGATCCGTGTGCTAGAAAAAGAGTTTGGGCCTATTCAGAGTCAAGGACTCCGTTTACCGGTTTGCTTGGCCTCACCCTTAGGTTAGTGGCGATGACGTCATCATATGCGGTGTCATTCGTTTCCTCGATGGGCGCTAGCATTCCTGAGATGCCGGCGGAGTTCACCACGACGCTGATTTTCCGGCCAGGAAACGACGACTCGATCTCCTCGAAAAGGTTGCTGACGGCGGTCGAGTTGGAAACGTCCACGTAAATGGCCCGGTGATCGCCCTTGAACGAAGCTGTGAAAAGAAGGATACAAAAATGAAACCTAACCATCATCTTAAGCATGCCCGGTTTTGCACTTGCGCTGAATAAATCGCCTCTTATAGCTGGGATAAATTAAAAACAGCTCATTTAGGCTGCCCTGCTGTGTTTTGAGAAGAGCGGCGTTGTCCCATTGCTTTATAGGATTTTTAACCAAAGTTCAGGATTTGGTTTCTATAGTTGTTGCCACTTGTCGTATGCTGCATTTTGTAGGTAAAAATTCGGCTGGACATTTTGGAAAAAGAATATACTGGAATAATTATAGAAAAAGCAAAAGATCGAAATACTTCAGTTAATAAAAAAATTCCTTGGTTACATGGACATCAAATCGTAAGATGACGCTTTACGTTTTTCTCATAGCCTTGGTTGTGGCACAAACTTATTTTGACCTCCTACGCTACAAACTAAATAGTCACATCATAATCCTATTTATCACCTCCACCACCACTGCCACCATCACAACCACCATTATTATTATTATTATAATAATCAAGAGCTGAGTTTACGCGGTGAATCATGTGAAGTAGCACTTTGATTCAGCATTGATTTTTCTCATTTTTGAAAATAATATTTTGAGTCAGGTTCGGTTGCACACGGGAGCACCTTCGTAAGCTAGAAGCTAGCGTCTTCATGAAAGCGACATCACACGACATTACGGACACGACAATTAGAATGAGGTGTCCCCATGCCCTGGTTTTTCGAGAGTCAAAAATTGCATTGCACTCTCGGTTGTATCGTTTCACGCCCATGTTGTATATGCTTATTTTGACAAACCCATAGGACCCTGGGAACTGTAGTCGCGGTGATTTTGTTTGCACCAATGTTTTCTTCAAAAGAAATGTGACATCAGCTGCGATTGCAGTTTACCGAGTTCGAAAAAACGTGTCATCTTCTGCACGTACATAAAGTGTTTATGTTTTAACACCGCAAAGATTGACAAAGAGCAACAACGACAAGAAACATCTTGTTTGCCGGCGTTCTGGTACAGTCTTATGGCCCATGTGCTCGTCTCTAGTCTCCGGTGTCAAATGAATAAAATTGAATTAAATATGGATTTTTGTGTTTCTTTAGTCTTGCAGAAAAATACGACTCTTTTAATGCACTCTCCGATTTTAGCTATTGATACTTCTACGACCCTATAAAACTGCAAAACTGCATACATCCCATTCGTTCCATCCCTGAAGTGGTTAGTGCAAGCGCAATTAATCGGCTTTCAAAGCCTCAAAGCCGGAGCCTTAACGAGGTAAAAAAAAAAGATATATATTATTTTCTTGTTTAGTAAGGGATGTATTTTTCGGAGTAAGTTGAGAATGACTGCTCATCCTGCGCAGGTGTTCGTGCAGTCAAGCCCCTTTCGAAAGCAGAGTGTTTTCGCATCCCTGGCACTAAATCCTAGGAAATGAGACATTACAGGTGGCTCGATAAGTGTGAACAATGATCATAGAGCGGGTCTACAGGTGGTAGCGATACGCTACTCCCCCTATCGTATCGCCTTGAACTGCGACAAATAAGACGCCACCAGTCCCTTTCGTTCTTCCTGTTCTACCCAATCACGGTCGACCCATCTCGATGCGATACTCTACTAAGGTACTTACTTAACAAGCGTAAGCAACCCTCGTTTACTACAACCGCGTAAGAAGTTGAAACCTGCGTGGCCAGATTGGCTAAGTGCAATTGGTGAAGAGCTATCTGCATGCCAGCCAAGTCATCATCCCTATATAACGCTTAGCCACGATAAACATTAGCGGTAAAAAAATCAATTGGCGCCAAATGACATGGTAGCTCGCTTTATATGCGAGTTTGGCGGAGGGAGGCGGCACTATTCCCTCATTGAACCTAATATGCAGCTGCTACAATGCACAGAGAGAAAAGAAGTAACGTTACTCTCCTTTTCTCACTAGTCCGAGCACAGCCGATGTAAAGTGTCTGATCATCTGATGGAATCAATCATGCCGGCGCAAAATTGCATCGTAGTGCCGCTCGTCGTCTTTTTGGATTTCGCCATCCCCTGCTAAACCAGTCACACGTCATAAATTTGCCGTGATGCCGTCTTTTTTGTTGTTGTTTTTTGTGCGTGACGATGCATTTTTGATGCCGCTTGATTGACTTCATCGAATTGTCGCGTCGGCAGCTGTCGTACATAACGGGAAACGGAGTGCAAATACGGTAGTTTGTTGTTTCTAGAGTTTGTTTTGTGTGTAATTTATATTTATGCTCTATATGATTTTGCACTACAAGAGAGCCGTACTGTGTTCTAGGGTTGCGTATAGCCTCAATCCTAGACGAGATGACAAATAAAATAATGAACATGCACATACACACACTGCCTCGATCTCGGCTCTCTAATCGGTGCAACTTTTCTGTTTGGCGTTTCCGAGGAGAAAAGGAAGGCGCGCGTGTAGCTTTAATCGGTGCTCAAAATGGGAAAGGGCACGTGTGTTCGTACCTTCAGCTCTATGGCCAAGCAAATTTGTCCCAGAGTATAATGTATTTCACGAACTCGTCTTTATATACAAAGCATTGCCTCCTTGCTGTTCACAAAAACTTAAAAAAAAATCCCAAGTTAAATTGCACGCATTCTGAAAAGCTACACACCCATTCTGATCCCGATTTTTTTTTTTTGCTATTGATCGAAAGAAAATTTATTTTCGAGCTAAGCTTGAAGCTTGGGCTAGTTAGTGTGACACTTTTAAAAGGTTAAAACAGCGCAAACGACAATGAACAAGTATCAGAAGGACACATACACAGCGGTGACCCTCAACCAGACTTATACACGTTACTGAAAAAAGTAACCGATTACAATTACTTCACTGTAAAAAGTAACCGATTACAATTACAATTACAGCCTCAAAAAAGTAATCGAAAATTTACTCTAAAGTAATCGATTGATTCCCACGTTACTTCTCATTCAACTTTTTTTTTCATTACGGTAGCATAACCCTAAAAACTCGTGCTCAGTTGTTAAAAACAAAAAAGCCTTGACCGTTTTTGTTTAGAGCTGAGTGACGCAAACACACCCAATACCTCTTGTGAAAAAAAGAATAAATCGAGCGCTGTTTAAGTACATTAGTCACAAGAGGCTGGATAATGTCATTTTTCATACCCGGACGTAGTCTCCCGTGTATCAAAAAAAATGTAACCAGGAAACGAAGCATAGTGAAGTGCCCTAATAATCCTCGAGGTCCCGTTTTTAGTAATTTCGAAAAAGGAAAAAAAAATTGATTGTTGCCCAGAGCTGAGTGACCCCAGCACATCTAACCCCTTCCCCCTCCCCCTCCCCTACACCCCTAAACAAATATAGAAAAATTGTAATGGGTAATTTTGCAATCAATTACAGCAAAAAAGGTAATTTCAATTACAAGAATCGTTACTCTTTAAAGGAAGTAATTGAAGTGTTACAAAATACAGTAAAATGTAATCGATTACAAGTAATTCATTACTTGTAACGCGTTACGTACAAGACTGCCCTCAACTGAATTTCTATTCATCGTGAACGCACAATAAATACTTGTTCGGTCAAGACCATAAAAAAAGATAAAACAGACATGCATCAACGCCACAAAACCACCGTATTGCACGCGCGCAGGTGGTTTTGTGGAGTTGATGCAGGACTGTTTGATCTTTTATATGGTCTTCACCGTACAAATATTTATTGTGTGGTCACGATGAATACAAGTTCAGTTGAGAGTCAGCGCTGTGTAGGTGTCCTTCTGCTTCTTGTCCCTCGTCGTTCGCGCTGTTTTAACCTTTTAAAAATAATTTTTGAGGCCCACGTGGCGGTATGGCAGCCTCCAAAGTCCCCTTTGCTGTTTTTCATTTAATTCGGATTGCTTCCGGCCCGCATGTCGATGACACGCATACATTGGAACAACCCCTCCATGTGCACCTGTCGTCTGCCTGCAGCCTTGGGCTTGTTTTTCTAAGCCCTCTCGCTCACTCAAGGCCAGCATCCAGGCACATGACGCACATGCATTATGGTACATACCTTTCCTCTTCTTCACGTGGCGTTCTAAGCGGCACACAATGGCAAATATATATATATATATATATATATATATAGAAATACATGGCTTGCACTGACGTCACGCCAGCGGCCATTGTGGCGTCCTTGTTGCTGTAGGCGTATGCACCTCCAGCAGCACGCATTCCACACCACAGAATTTGTTTCTCTAGAAAAGAACAATTAGGGATGACCTAAAACGACCCCCAGCTTAATGCGATGATGTCACGTGCAATCCATCGAGCCATATATCCAGGCATTTTCGAGCACGTGTCGCCATCTCTATTTGATATCAAGACGCCATTGCTTGGTTCGATTCAATGGAAAAAGTTTAAGGTTTTATACTAAGCTTCATGTGGGACCTATCGATATAAAAGTTTCGCCAAATGCAAAATCAAGAAATTCTTCGTAAAATAGTGGCGAAGAATATTAACTGGCGTCCCCAACTTTCTTGAACATCAACGCCTAGGCGCACGCATGAAAAATGAGAATTTCAACTTAAAAACAAACGTCGAAATGTTCCCCGGATTCTCTTAGATGATAGTCATAAAATATAAATATGCAGCAATTACACTTGTGGACGCGTGTAGTTTTTATTCCACGGATCTACAATTTTGTTTGCATTGAATCCTATGGGCGCATTAACAAGAATTGTTAATTTCTGCCTTTCTTGACAAAATATCGTAATGTTACCAAGGAATATAATTGCATCGCTATCATATAGAACGTAAATCAATTAGAATTCTGATATTTCATTGAAAACCTTTTATTCACGGCATGTCTCAGAAAGTTAACCATGTTCGTAAAACTTCTTTTATAACACAGAAAAAAAGTTTAATGTTTTCATCGTTTAAATGATACATCACATCTTCTGATAATTTCTTACTTTTCTCAACTATAATCTCCTACAGGTCAATATGTCAATACTTATCTTTTTTGATTAGGAATCCAATTCTGGATTAATTCAGGGTATAGAGAGAAACTTATTAGCCGCCAAAAGCGAAACAAAATGACACGACTGGTGGGGTCGCCACTGAAGTGCACTACATTTACGCTCTTTAAATTGCCGAAGACGGACTTGCTGGAGTTTTGGGATTGCACATTGGATCGTGGGTTACGGCAAAAGTCAAACATTGTAGCCTGTTCGTACGGATGTTTTGAGAGCGAGAAGTTAATCCGCTTTAAAAGGGCGGCTTGTTTCTCCACAGAAAATGGGCAATTTAGTCACTGCAATACCATATGCTATAACCTAAAATTGTTAACGTGCACGACGCTGGGGTGGTTGGACGGCTACAAAGCGGGTAGGATGCTCATCCAGATAGAGACGTGTAGTGATGGGGATCGGACCCAGGTATAATCCCCGAGTCGCGCAGCACGAGATTACACTCCGCGTACAAGACAATACAATAAAATATGCAGACTATGAAGCCATATCCGACAGACCTTAGAAGCATCTCTATGGTTTCATCGGAGGCCGTTCTGTTCCTGTCCGCTACGACGACGGTGGCTCCCTCTCGAGCGAATACGAGGCAGACGCTCCTCCCGATCCCACTGGCGCCTCCGGTGACGATGGCTAGGCGGCCGTCGAGTCCCAGAGATGGGCAGTCGGTCAGCTTCTTTGCAGAGCCAGGGTTGTCCTGGTCACCCTTTGTTTGGCACAGCACGGTCCCTGAAAACGTGCCACATTATTGACACGAAGGGAAAGGGGCGGGGGGCTAGGAATCGATCGCAATAATCTTGCATAAATTAATTTAAGCTTGACCCCAATTTAGATCCCATGGTACTTGTTGTCTTAAGGTAGGGATTATAGCGAAGTCAACTCGGGAACGCAGATTACTGTTTTTTTTTTTCTTTTTACTCGGGGGCGGAAGAGGATGCAGTTTTTCTTTTTAACGGATTTGTGTATTCGCCTTGTGCTTAAACGTTTAGACGGACGTAACAAACTTGAATTATCGAGAGTTTATATTTTTCGTGGTTTAATTATTTAATTTTCATGAGTAAAACTGTTTTTTGTTATCTATAATGCCTGTTTGGGATCTGGAGAAACTACGACCCGGTCGACGTGATGATAGCGGTTTTATCAGAATGAGAACATGGCGCATTTCTCCCGCGCGATGACCCCATTCCCCCTTCTTCGTCGTCCCGTGGCGATTCTCCAACATCCTCCCACCCAACAAAATCAGACCGGCTGTTTTGCCGGAATTTCTAGACGGTAAAGAAGCTGGATGGGCCTCTTATTAGGGAGTTTTAGTAGGTCGTTTTCAAAGGCCCGCCACCGCTACGAGCGCGCCTTACCAGGGCATGCATCGAAGTGGCGGCGCGAGCTCCCGCCACGATTAGCGTGGCCTGAAAAGCACGATCTACTAAAACTCTCTAATTCCGCTCCCTTCCGAGTCGAATAGTGCCGGCACGCACTTTCCATCTCGACCAGGAAGGTCTCGTTGACGACGGCCAGATCCCAGAATGTTCTGGGCGATGGTCGTTCCTAGAAGCTCCACACCTCCGCTTGGATGCCGCTAGAGTCAGAGGAGCCTACCATTTTCGCAGATTGCAGCTCCAAGCGGCCAAATTTGAAAGATTTCACGTTACACGTCCTGCGCCGCTAGCTCCGTGCTGAGCGTTCGTTGCTCGGGAACGGGAGTAGAACATTTCCGCCGCTTCCTGGTTATCCTGGGTGGAACTTTGGGACCGTGATCGGATGACGACCCGTGGTCCGAGCTACCACGGCGATGCCTTTTTGTTGCAATATCTTGCATTTCATCCAAAGGCTGTTCGAAAAAGGCGCCTAAGTTGGGCCCTGCTTCGTCACTCGCAAAGTCCTGATAGCGGCAATCGTTGTTCTCTTGGAACGTTCGCAAAAACTGTCTGATGGTTCCGGTAGATATTGTTTCACCGAGTAGTTCACTTTGAGCCCTTCCACACTCTTTTCTATGAGGCCACGAAGAACTTCGTCAACAACTGCGTCAACATCTTCCCCCGCCTTTCGATTCGCTGAGCAATTCAACGGTTCCTTCTGTGATGCAAACAGCTTCGAAGGTAAACACATGGACTCTCCGGATTGGTCGCGCTTTGGAAATTTCTTGCGGTCGACGCCGACAACTTTGCCCTCCTGAATCTCGGTGAAAGCGCCTATGAGGTTGGCCGGTTTCAGAATCTTCCCCTGTGTTTCAGCAGCACCAGCGAGAGTCAATTCATCCCCCTCCCCATCATTGCTGATGACGTTCCCGATCGGGGATTCCACTGTCCTCCTCAGAGTGACTGGCACTCAGCTGGGCTGTCAACCGACAGGCTCCGATAGTAGCTGAGCGTCAGCTGCTTCAGTGTACATGTGAAGCCCAGATTCCCTGCTATTGCCGGGGCTATTGCAAGGTGTCAGTACCGTACAGGGCGCGAATTCCAAGGCCTTCGTTTCGTCGGATTCACGTCACTGTCTTTCCGGAGCTGCTTCCTCGAGGCACCAGTTCCGCTCTTGATGGTTGACTGCGCAGGCTCTAACGATATCCTCCTCAAGTACCGGTGGGGTATTCCTTTCCCATGTAGCTGCTGAGAAGGCTGGTCGCTTTGATGTCGAGTCATTACCTGCATAACAGTTGCTTGGTGGCAGCCCACTTCCGGTAGTGGTCTTACTGGACCTTGCGGTGTCCAACCAGAAATATTGTTTCTACCGCTGTCAACGTCTCCGTCAAGTCGCTTGATGGACCAGTGACAACGCTTCCAGTAATTATCCGCTCAATCAGTATATCAATGCCAATGTCCCTCTTGAACCCCGAGCATGAAGGATCAGCGAGGTTGCAGCGTGCACGTTTGAGCTGTCCTGCAAAGACTTGTAGGAACGCAGAAGAATGGCAAATGGCAAGAACTTCTTGAGCCTCAATTCGTACCGATGTCTCTGATCGTATTGTGCTTTGGAGCCATACCTCTACCTTCGGAGTTTACTCGCATTATCAGAGCAGCATCGCCAAAGATTGTGATGCTCAAAGCCTCTTTTCCTGGAACCTTACAAGATAGCTTGTTGACTAAACCTGGTCGTTACAAACGTACGCCGGCTTCCCCCGTCCAGTAAGCACCGGAATAGGCGGCGCTTGGTCTCCACTCTGCTTGATTGTGGCGGTTGCAGAAGAACTGTTTCGACACTGTGAGACACCGCACTCGTTACTGACACTTCCGAAGTGCCTGGCTGTGACGACGGATCAGGACTGACGCTTCGTGGGTTTGAGTCAGGATCGCAAGGCAAGTCATGTGTCTCCCTTGGCAGTTGGCACAGCGGAGAAATCTGGAGTTGCGACAATCTCTTGCCCGAGTGATGTCTTTTGCAGCACCTGAAGCACCAGCCATCTCTCTTCAGTATTTCTTTTTTCTCACTGATGGAACGCACATTGCATTGATTGAACGAGTGCTCACGTGTGTCGCAAAAAAGCATGCGGCATCTTGAGCGTCTGTCGCTTGCAAATACACCTGTTGCCGAGGGAGTGAGCGTATGCACACCTGGTTCGATGAGTCCTCCTTTTGGGCGCTTTGATAGATTGGCTTGATTAGTCTTATTTCGAGACGCGCTCTCGGCTCTCTGCCTCGAACTTCCAGAAACTGTCAAAAATGTTTGCAGACTACCGGTGCTATCCGCGATGTCGGTGGCTCTCTGCTGGCAGTAGCGGAAGACAAGGTCGTCAGGAAGTCGTTTCTTCACGGCAACATGTCAGCACACTGTACTCTTCCACCTTTACGCAAAGTGCTATCCGGGCTGCGGACATTGATCGTGATATTATCATACAGCCGTCTCAGAGCTATTGACGCGTCGCTCGATGTAGGTGACGTTTTTTAAATTCAAGAGTCGCGTCATGTGGTCGTCAATTATCACCTGGGTCTGGCCGAACCTGTCCTTCAAGAGATCCACAACGATGTTATAGTTGTTCTCTGTGACAGACAATCCCCGTATGCTGTCTTCCACCTTTCCGAATAGATAGCTCGTCAAATATCTGAATTTATTGATTGAAGAAAGGTCCGGGTTGTTGTGTATAGACCCTTCAAATTGATCCCAGAAAGGCTTCCAGTTATGGAGGTCTCCTTCGAACTTCGAATCTCTAATCTTAGAAGTTTGATCACTATCGCTCTCGACCGTTGATGGCCTTGTTCACGATCCTGTGACCGTTCCACAGCATTCGATACGATGTTAGGTGCGCGCAGGGCATCCAGCTGAGCGTGGCTCTTGTTCGTAAACGGCAGATCGAAACTTCATAGCCTCGACGACTTTCCATCTCTTCTTCAAGGTGATCAATATTAACCCCATCTTCAATCTCACTGTCAACTGCCGTCAATGCTGCTTCCTTCAGTTCGAGGATATTCAAGTTTTCTGTGAGCTCACCAGCGGTTGCATCCGAGGAATTCAGGAGAGCTTGCAGCTCGTTGGTGGCTCTGGTCACCGCTGACCGGATGACGGCTCGTTTCCTCCGCAGTCGGTCCATTCTCTGAAGGCGAGTTATTGTCCGGGTTCCGTGTCTGTCAGATAAGGAGCTGTCACTCGTTTTTGTCGGGCGTCTCCTAGATCCCGGTTTCGGCACCAGCTGTTTGGGATCTGAAGAAACTACGACCCAGTCGACGTGATGGTAGCGGTTTTATCAGAATGATAACACTGGCGCATTCTCCCGCGCGTGACTCCATTTCCCCCCTTCTTCGTCGTCCCGTGGTGATTCTCCAACAATGCCTGATACATCATTTAGCGAGTTTTTAAGTGTTTTTTGAAGTGTTAAATAACGATTGAGTAGAATAATGATTGGTGGAAAGCAAAGAGCACAGTCTCCAGATGTTATGGCCGCTATCACATAGTGCCAGTAACGCCAGAAAATAAGGTGGCCTTGGCCGCTAGAGAAGATTAAAGGGCTAAAGAAAAAATAAGATAAAAGACATTTACAAATCTTTCTAATCCACGAAACTAGAACGCAACTCTTGAGGAGGAGGAGGGGATAGTACGGAGGGGAGGGTGTGCCCTTCCTCCTCCTCCGTACCGTCTCCTTCTCCTCCTCTTTTCCTCCTCCTCTCCTCCTGCCGCTGAATCTGCTCACAGGTGGCGGGACACGAAGTGGTGACGTCATTTTCCCCACTAAAATTAGCGGGCAAACTGAGTTGGTGTTGAAGTCATGTGACGTCAATTCCCCCTCTAAATTTAGTGGGAAAATTTCCCCGCTAACATTAAGCGGGAACATTTTCCGCAAAATTTGGCGCGAAAATTTCCCCGCTAGCTTTGGCGGGGAAACGTCCCATAATGCAACGCGCATGGTTACGCCGACGCCGACACCGACGGTCAAGCCGCTCAACCCGAAAACGGGCGCCTAAAAGCGGTGCTCTAAAAATGAAAGACGTTTACAAGTCTATGTAACACTGAAATTGGAGCGCAGCCCTTGAGGAGGAGGAGCGGAGGCTACGGAGGAGGGGTATGCCTCGCTTTCCCCTTCTGTACCCTCATCTTATCTCCCCTCCTCGCATCGCATTCACGAGAAAATTTTCGCCAAATTTCCCGGTAAATTTAGCGAAAATTTTCCCGCTATTTTTGCGGGAAATTAGCGAAACTTTTCCTGCAAAATATAGCCCAAATTTAACGTGAATTGCCTTTCCCGCTAAAATTAGCGGGTTAAGTTTCCCCGCTAAATTTGGCCGGAAAATTAACGTCGCGTGGTCTCAGCACCAGTTAAACTTCCCCGCTAAATTTAACGGGGCAACTATGACGCCCCATAACTGCAAAACGCGTGGTTACGCCGCAGCCGACGGCGACACCGCTCAACCGGGAAATGGGCGCCTAAGAGCTGCGGTCTCAAACTATTGTCTCACTTCAGTTTTAAGAAAGGTTTCTGCTTGCTAGAATATTGTTATTCGCTATCGTGGGAACTGAGTAAAACGTTTGGTGGAAAGACGGCACCGCCACACTTCGTGCACAGGCCTTATCGACCACAAAATATTGAACATATATTACACGGGAGACAGAAGTCGATATGAAACAATAAGGGGCATCTAATACACTAATCTTATGCTGCGAAGGACTGGTGAACTGATGATTAGTTAAAACCATCGGGGATTAAATTAGGCTGTATTCTTTCCAGTTTTTAGATATTTTTGCACCGGCTAAGATTCTTCCTATCAAAACTTTCCCGTTTTATATTTTAGCTTATAGTTTTTATGAGACATTTTCACCAATACGTCTCCAGGTGTGAAACTTCTACAAATGTGAAAACTTAAAAATCAGATAAAACAACAAACAAAAAATGCACCGATTTCCAGAAATGTTTGCACCGGCTAAGACAGCTTCTATCAACCCCCTCCCCCCCCCCCCCCTTCCCTTTTTAGACTTAAGCTCTTATTTTTTTTATGATACATTTTGACCCAATATCGCTGTTTTAGTGTCCGTCCGAAAGAAATAATCAAAATGCACCAATTTATATTAAAAAAAAACACCCCAAAACACCCGCTAATTTCTCGTACAACTAAACACCGGAAAATTTATGCCCTTGTGATAATTGGCAAGTTATGTCTATGTTACGCCGCCCGCACACCGAAATTCGCCCAATCAGGTATGGCGCAGCTCGGCAGGCTGGGCAACTGGAGGTCAACAACCCCCACTGACTACTGAGAAAAAAAAAACACCAAGCTATCATTGCATGCACCTTATTACACCATCGGGTGGCAGTATAAGTATCAAGAATGCCCCAATAAACTTACCAATTGCAAGAAAGGCTACGTAAAAGCTAAGGTTCTTGCCGTTCATGATGATGTATAGGCGGAAAGTTCGCTGAAATTGTCTGAAGCTGAGAGCAGTAATGCCAGCTGCCACTAGTCTTGCTCTGCTCTGTGGAAATAATAGGATGTACAGACTTTCCAGCGAAGTATAATGCCGCATGAATTTTTACCTCTACAGAGGACGTGTTTAGGGATGGACGATCAGGAAATCCTCAGTTTGTTTCATAGGGTCACCGCGCGGGCCCTGACAGCGATCATGGTATGTTGTGACAGATGCAGTAAAGCAGCAGCTGTGCCTTGCCGACTCTGTGTGGCAGAAGGTTACCGTTATAGGAAACATGCAGTGGTGGAACTCCGCTGGGCTGCGAGTGAGATGATGATGAGGACAATAATAAACGTCGACCACCCTCCCTCCTGCTTTCGACGCTGATAAATAACTTTCAAAATAAGTTTAACTGGTTGCTTGTTATAACATATTTTTATAGGGTGATAATATCTTTAGGTGTAATGGTAATATATTTATATGTTGTGTTTATCTATTTAAGTAGTGATAATATAAGTACGGAAGAATATTTTCGGAAATGGCCATGAAGTCGGGACCATAAATTATTTTTTATCATCACGTTTGGAAAGCCCTGGGTGATTACTATACCTGGTGTTTTAACGAAGACTTTCCAAAATTTTAGGGAGGTTCATAAAAAGCTAACTCTTTTTAAGACCGAATTGCCAGTCTTCTAGGGGGTATCAGGCTCGATCACCTCGATAATAACTAGGGCTGGGCGTCGATTAAAAATTTTAACCCGATTAATCGCCACCTTTTAATCGATTAATTAATCGATTAATCGGTTGCGTTAATTTTTATAAATAATATATTTAAAAGAATGCAACAACTCGTCTTGCCTTTGAAGACTTATTTTACTCTCTGTTACACGGCGCAAAGGACATTTAGAATTGAGGATACATATAGTTCAACGATTCAAAGACACATATTTTTGCTCCAGCTCCGAAGACAAAGAAGTTTGTCCACATTCTCCGACAGGAAGACAAGAAGTCAGAGCTTGGGCGATCTTTTTTCAGAGAAAGGAACCTCGATGAGAAGGCGTTGATTGTTGTCTGCGTTTTGGTGGATGGTCCTTGCTGCAGCTACATGGGTGCTTCGCTTGTAGGCGATACCGAAGCGAACTTACGCTTTCACTGTACGAAAACGGCTTTTTGCAGATGATGCAGTGGATTTCCTTCGAGTTAAAAACTTCACCGCTGGAGTTTCCTTTAAACCCAAACATTCCAGCGAGATTGCCTTTTATACTCGTGAACTCGTCCATTTTTACGTGCCGAATACTGGAACAAGTAACCATGGCGTTGTTAGCTTCCCAGCTTGTTTTTCTGCTTGTTTGTCTTGCCTGGGCAGGATGTGTAATAGATCCTCAACACGTGAAGTTTCGCGGTCGCGCGGGGATCAATTGCGGGCCCGGCTTGTTCGTCTGGCCTCGGCAGAACTGTAATGTATATCTTCGAACACGTAACGCTTCGCGAACGCGAGAATTGAACCTTGCTCATAGCACCTGGCTCGGAACGGACTTCTTTTGAGTACCGATTAAAAAACCGATTAACCGGTTAAAAAATTTGATCGCGATTAAAGCCTTAATCGATTAATCGGAAGGTTAATCGATCAATTGCCCAGCCCTAATTTAATAACTAAAATTCAAACTGGATTTCTTTATTTTTGTCTACTAAAAGAGAGGTCAGACCCCCCCCCCCCTTTCTCAAATTCGGAAATTAGGTGTTGCTTGGGAAACCTCTGCCTCCCGCACAGCCGCAGAAAAACAACATGAACATATACACACTACTGAAAATAGGAATACTAAGCTCATAATCACGGGGTCGTGGGATCGATTCCCGGTACGGCGCGTTCAGAATGTCGTTACTTCTTCCTAATTTACCGCTGTTTCGTATAAACGCTTTTCTAAATTAATAATTTTTATGGGGTGATTTTTGTGGTGTTTCGTCCCGCTTTCCTTGGGTATCCCAGCCCTTAAACACAATCCGCGTTAAAATCAGAAAGTTTGAACAGCCTCCTCTACCTAACTTTATCACATTGGGATGGCGCCACCTCAGCATTTGGGCCCGAGCCCGACCCCGAACGTCATTAGATGCATTGACTAAATACGAGGATCAGCCAAACACAGACGCAACACTCATATTCAATTTGTGTCTACCCTTCAATTCACAGTGATGACGTCGAAATTCTAATTCACGGGATTTGAATATTTCATAGGTAGTGCGACAGTTCGAGGGCCAATAACGTCTACGCGGCTCAGAACACCACCGGGGCTGCAGCGTTTTCTACTTTCAGGTCACTCGGGAGGCCCAGGAGTGCGGGTTTCAGGACGGAACGTCCAACGGCTTCTTGGACACGTTCCTTAAGGGATACTTCAACGAAATTTGAAATATTCCCGTCGTGTTCAAAAATAGGTTGAATATGATCCACAATATCCGTAAATGACAATCGCACGTTTGTATTTTGATCCTGGTGGCTGTATTTTTCGTTACAAACGGCCCACTCTGGCGAGCGCTCGGAGAAGGCCCAGCGCAATCGTGACGTAGGTCGTCTCAAGACGAGCAAAGCTACGGCGAGGGTGACGTCGAGAGGATGGCCTAGTCGTTCCAGCCACCGAAGCGGCTGCTTTTGTACGAATTTGGAGTGACGGGTTAATCTTCTATAATCTTGTAGGGGGACAATAGCGACTTCTGCGACACACAAAAGGATTCTCGGAAAGAGGAGTTCCTCCTTCCCCCTTCTCTCGTCGTGGCCGGAGGCGAGGACGATTTCCGTCACTAGCTGTCAAGGTTCCTAGACGAGCATTACAAACGAGGCATTAGCGACATCCACCAGGTGCTCTTTGCTAATCGTTTAATTCGTTTTAAAATTCCTTTTCGAGACTTTTTTAACAAGATATTGGTATGTTCCATGTGATACTGATCTTTTGGACACATATAGACCAAAACATGAGCGCCGAAATATCGTTGTAGTATCCCTTTAAAGGGTTCCTGCAACAACTTTTTGACTGGTTTTTAATTTGCACCGAACCTAAGCGCACTGAACGTAGTAACTTAATGAAACTTTTCTTTTCGAAAAATTCGCTTTATTTGAAAAGTTATAGGCAAATTAGAATTACAAAAACAAGCAAAAAATAACCGCCTTCATGACGTCGTAGGTCCTGGCTTGAGTGGCCGTGAACTAGAGGAGGGCTAGTGAGCTCATCGAGCGCTCACGGCTGCCGCACTCCGTGTCGACGGTTCGAGAGGGCGCCACTAAACCGTGTGTGGGATAGGCTGTATGAAGCGGGTGGCCAGGGCGGCTCGCATTGCACTTGATGCGCGATTAAAGACTATTTCGGCATAACACTTCATTGGCCACAAACGACAGCAAACACGGGGTAAAGATCAGTACAGAACGGGAGCCACTTCGCGCTGCCATACCGCCAAATGGCCTTTCTACGCTTCGGGATCTTTCTACGCTCGCCGTTCGTCGGCGCCTCATCCCACTAGCCCTTTCTAGTATGCGCCGTTTTTTCCGCCGCTTGGTGGCGGGTATGTTGACGGGTCATTTCTTGTTTCCGTACTTTATAAACTGCATTTGTTTCATTTCTGATTTAAAATACTGAACAGAAACCACTTTCATACATAATTGAAACGGTTCGGGACACTTATATTTTCTATCTCGACTTAAAAAAAAGCTTTTAGCGGCTCTGACCAGTAGTAAGGCCAGGACCTAAGACGTCACATTTTGCGCGCTTTCGGTACCGCGGGTCGCCCTCGTCGGTGGAGGAGGTTTCCGCGTCGTCCGGTTAAAATATGACGCACTGATATTTAGTTACTCTCTCCGTGCCCGCTGGCTTGCCCGAACCCCAAGAGACGTGGAAACCGCAAAAAAGGTAGACGCTTGAATATGATTGCAGGGCCCCTTTAACGGGCAATATGGCTACGGTGAGATCTTTGATCACGACCTTTCGGCATGCTGCGCAGATACGCACCCAACGTTTTCTCCGTCCCGTATGGAGATCTTCGAAGGAACGAGGCTGGAGTTGTAAAGAGTCTGATCTATTTTCTGGGACAAAACAACGAAATGACCCTAGAAACCAACCAGGAAGATTTTCACATGTGATGGCGAGAAGCACTCCCGAGAACATGAAACACTTTAGGCATAAGTTATATTTCGGGTGTTCTCAAATTTGCTCGTCGTGGTAATCCTGATATGGAAGTCACTCGGAAGACTGCATTAAGGTAGTGGATATAATTCAGAATGAAGTATCTGGTGATGGCAAAGAGTACTTGTCTGGGGTCACATTAAGAAGATGAAGGCTAAAATTGCCCAGAAAACCAAAAGTTCAGATGCTAATGTCAGTCTTGTGCACGTTACTCGAAAGAAGTAATTGATTACGATTACTATTACCCTTGGTCCAAAAGTATTCAATTAGATTACTTGATTACTTGAGAAAAAATTAATTGGGCATTACTTCAAAAAGTAACCGCTACTTTTTCGGTTACTTTTTGATTACTTTAGAAGCTTTGTGCCGTTATCACTTGGAACAAGGAGAAACTCAGTAAAATGGAGTGGCTCACGTGTAGAAAAAATATATCGGGATAAAACGAAATATATAAATAAATATGAGTACGAGATCCGCTCCATGACATCACTCAAAGCTCACTGGAGTTTCTTCGAGGTTTGAAAACGGATCTATTTTAAGATAATCACCGGACTACTCATTGTCTCTTTCTACCCTTTCCAGATTACTGGATTGAGGTTTTTTACAGCGGAGCTGTTAAGGGTTAGTTTTCCCTGTTTCGTGTCCGGTACCAATTAATTAATTAATTATTAATGATAATGTTAATTGGGGGTTGTGTGGATATATATACAGCGTGTAGTTGGTCAGCCATTTTAAAGTTGCGACAAGTCGCTCGCTGCAGTTGAGGAATTTAGCCAGTGCAGTACAACCGCTAGCCTGGGATCTTTAGCGTGTACCACGCGGTAGTAGTGATACACGACCGCACGCCGGTACGATGCTCATTCAGATCGAAACGGGCAGGGGTGGGGATTGAGCCCAGGATCCCTGGGTTCTGCAGCGCGAGCTTTCGCTCCACGTGCTCCGAGCTGCTGCTATAGCCCACTCGTTCACCGAACCCCCCTTTCTGGTACCGAACTAATGTCCACACAAAACTACACAAAACTCTGGACAGCTACCGCCATCTATGAGCGACGACGGCAACCAGACAACCAGTCTGATTGCCGCCGTCGCTCATAGATGGCGGCAACCTTTACAGCTATCATAAAAGAATGGATAGTTGGGCGAAAAACAAAACAAATTAGTCGTTAGTTGTTTTATACAGCAGGAGTTTAGTCTGCCAGAACATGGCGACATTGTTACCCACTGTAGATAAGCAATTTAGCCAGTGCGGTACAACCGCTAGCCTGGGGTCTTTAACGTGCACCACGCAGTAGTGATACACGACCGCACGCCGGTACGATGTTGGTGCGAATTTATCGCAGGAAACAGCGCGCCAAACTGGAGAGGACGAAGAAGAAACACACGGGACGAGCGAAAATAACCAATTACCCAATCACACCTTACGCCTTACACTTATAAATACTTCGTTCTCACCATAGTACAGCTTCGCTGGTCTTCCTTCTTCGCCAGAGTAGAAAGGCGGAGAATTTTTGAATATCTCTGAAGTAAGGACGCTAGATCCTGTTAGCTCTATTGTTCGACGGTGACCTATTTTCAGCTCCAAAGACATCGCTTTTGTGCTCATTGTGGCTTGTTTTTCGCCTTTAAATTAGTACAAAGAAGCATCTTCTACCTTCTCCTGTCTTCTGGCGCCACTTCTGCCAAAAGAAGTGGATTCATGTGGAACGCCAAGCACTTACCACGCATGTGACAAATAGCTTACCTTTTTTTGTCACGCCTTAGCATTTACAATATCAGAATTTAGTTTCCTTGGAAGGGGAGCCGACGAGTATAGATGTGCTATGAGCCGAATTTGTGTTGAACGGTTAATAAAGACAAAGGCTCTCCATTAACCATCGAAATTCCCACTGAAAGGATTTTGTAGAGAACTCGAACCTGAAACTCCCAGCTCGAAACCAAACAAACTAGTTTGTGGACTGTCCAGACAACGTGCCTGACTTCGATTCATAGAGCTCGGTAGCGATGGTTTTATTCTTTATGGTTCCCAGTGTGTAGAAGCTGATAAAGTGAATGTATCGCAGCATTTTTAGCTAGGATTGCGGTGACTATGTTTTCGAGTCGTCGTAAACCCGGCAACCCGAGGAAAAAAAAAATAAGGGGGGGGGGTTGAAAAAGTAGTAACGGTTAGTAGTAATTTTAATACTTTTAAAAGTAGTTAGATTGCTCGTTTGTTTACTACATAATAAAATTATTCAACCGAATATAAAATTATATATAAAAGTAATCGACTATAAGTAATTTTAGTACATGTAATGATTACCGTACAAGTCGGGATATTATTAGCCTTTAGAAAATTCACGATCATTTTTGGACTTTTTTCTGGAGCCATATTTTCTTCCGGTGAGTGTGCCCACTCCACAATACATGTCAATAAGCCAATAAATCAATAAAGATTATATTTCACATCAGGCATCTCAAGACACTGATGTAAGCTGCAGGAGGAAAAAATCAGAATATTTAACTTGACGCATAAAGTTATAATCCTCCACACTGCATTTATCGGCAAACAAAGTGCTAATGGTTGCAGTGTAGAGTATTATAACTTTCAGCCCCCCCCCACCCCAGGTACTCTTAAAAAGGAAAAAAATAAAACAAAACATAAAGTGATCACACAAGTGTAGAAAGCAAAATTAGAAGAACCATTTCTAAGCTATACAAGAACACCACAGGGATAATATCTGTTTTATCACGACATTACCAAAATGCCAAGAAACATTAAAGGTGAATGAGAACACCTAAAATCTGGTTGACCCCAAACATTTCAGTGAGGACAAATATGTCTAATTATGCTAAGATGTATGCGAAACCAAAAGTGGCACACCTAACATTTCAAACTTTTTAATATCTATACAATTTGCGAGAACCATTTCGCGATCAGGCTGCAATTAAACTGATTCATGTCATTATGTCAAGACTTAGCGATATGTCCACGTAAATATTTTTTGCGACTTTCTTGTGCCTGCGAAGGACGGTGATGTTGCAACCCTGCAGTAATTCTTAAAATTGTTTCTGAATTATCTCTCAAGGGAAATGCATTGAAGAACTTAGTTGTAAAATTGACTAATATATACTCATTCATTGGGAGCACAGTCAATCTTAAAGCATGGTCACTTGTGGCTCTATCGCATCCGGCCAAGAAAGCACTTTATCCTGTGTAATAGGTGAAATCGTTAAGGCCCATCAGACGTTAGTAAATAAACCATCGCACTCGCCTATACAATGGTCAAGATCAAAGCAGGTGGGATTTAAACGCACGTCCAAGTTTCTGTAATCCCTACTAAAAAAATAAATAAAATAAAACTGTTTAAAATTTGAACAGGTTTATACCGGTGCTCGCTCAACCATACCGGCACCCGGTTCGAACCTTCATTTAGCGGTATAACCACCCTGCCCACCGGTTTGATCAAACTGTTCACCGACCAAGTCAAACTGTTTACAGATGTGAGCGTAGCGGTATGCAGACATGCTCACACCACATGGCGGCGTGGCGATCTGGTGTGAAAACGGAGACAAAAGAAAGAGAGAGAGAGGGAGAGCGGGTGCTTGCCCTCAGGCTTGCCGAGCGCTATCGGGGGTGGGAACTGGTCTCGGCATCGCAGGAGTTTCAAGGCTGAGTAGCTCAAACCATGGGAGCGCCGACGAAATCTTCGGCAAGGGAAAGGCAATCGCTGGAAAGTGGAAGCCGAGAAACGAGGTGCGTGGTCCAGGGGAGCGATCGACGGGTGGAGGAGGAGCGTCCGAGGGAGAACTGGGAGATGTTCAACGTGCACGCAGTGCAAGCTACAAGATCGCAGCAGAACTGTGAGTGTTCGTTGGCCGCGACCTGGAGGAACCAACGTGGACGCCAAGCAGACAGCAACAAGACTGCGTGTGTTCGTCGGCCACGTCTTTGGGGATAACCAACCTGGACGCAGCGCGAGCTACAAGATATCAGTGGGAATGTGAGTGTTCGTTGGTTGCATGCTGTAGGTAACCAAAGTGGATGCAGAGCAGAAAACAACAGGACTGTGAGTGTCCGTCGGCCACGTCTTGTAGATAACCAACGGGACTGTGTTTATCAGCGCGATTGTGAGAGTTCGTCGGCCCCGTCTTGAGATTCTTGTAATCTCATCTGGTACTGCACCCCTCGGCCACACGCCAAATGTACATTTTTGCTCCCTGAGCTTTAATTTCAATTCCTCCCGTTTCGTTTGTAGATTGTACTGTTTATTTGATCGGGTGTCTGCGTGTACTTCATGGCGTTCTCGACTTGCCTTTGTACGAACATCAATTTAATGAGCAATGGAATGTAGGTACCGTCTCTCTCCGACGACAAATCCTATCAAATGTGCGGTAACCTTCCTACCCGTTAGGGGTACGTCAATACTCTAATAAATTTGTTTACTCAAAAAAGCGTCAATGGCTCGTTATTTGCGTGTGCTGGATCGACCCATTTCAGATGGTACCCATTTGGGGCATGAAATATTAGGGTGGGCTAGTTGGTTAAACATACTGATAATATAAAATGCAAAGTGACAGACACGAGTATAAGGTAGGCAGGACAGCGCTATAGAAATAGCGCAGTATTGTCCACTTCATGTCCTTATGTCTGTCTAAATGCGCTTTATATTATCAGTGCTTTTTTGGCGAACGAAGGATTTGCCTGAGAAAGGTGCCGTATCAAACGGGTACCGGTATCCAACGGGTGCCGGTATCCCACCGGTACCCGTATCGAACGGGTACCCCGGTATCCAGACATCTACAAGTTACTCAAAAAAGTAATTCGGTTACGTTACTGAGTCTTGGCCTCAAAAGTAATTTGAGTAGAGTAGAAGTTACCCAATTGTAAAGCAATGGAGTAAATTACTAACTACCGTAACAAAGTAGCGAATTACTTTTGAAGTTACTTTTATATTTTTTATAGTAACAAGAAAGTACATAAATCTTTTGATTCGTTAGTGAAATTCTCGCCAATTATAAAGCGGCTTGTGTTTTCATATAAATTCTTTAATAGCTGGTTCCGCCTCTGTGCGATTAATTGTTATGTACTGTTTGTTTTCTGGCCAGTGATGTAGTGTGGATGTATAATTTCTACTTTGAGGTTTAGCGCTGACTGAGCTTGATTTTGCAGACAGTGCTTGCCTGTTTACAGTGTTGCGTAAAGTACATCTAAAAAGTACATCTAACGTACATCTAAAGTACAAAATCAATTGGAGGTTATGTACTTCAAGTATCGTAAGTACACCGGGTGCAGTGTACTTGAACAAAAGAACTGTAAATACAACATACGTTTAAAGTACAAATACTTTTTAACAGTATCTTTTATGACGTCATTTTATACCGTATTTTTCTTACTTTATTTTATCTGGTATGCATTGCTCCTGGAGTAATCGGAGAAGCATCAGTTTTTTTTCGGAAATGGCGGCAAATATTGGATAAAGTCAAGTCGCCACGGGGTAGTTGTTTTATTCTCGCTGACGAACTATTTAACACAATAAACTTATAAGGCACTTATTTTTACCTTTTCTTATAGCCGCCATTACTTCACTCAGAGAAATTACCAGATGACGTCTCGAAAGACGATGGCGCGTTTTCACATGACAATACGCCATTTTTGTTTCCGAATTCGGGGAATACACTTTAAAGTCGTGAATTTTACTTTCTTCAGAAATTACCAGAAAAAAATACTGTAGTTAAGTAGAAGTTCATGCTCAGATAATGTACTTCAAGTAAAGTACAAGTTTTCTAATCCTAGTACTTGAATAACTACCTTAAGCACCATGTTCTTAAAATGCTTCCCAATTCAACATTTTAAATTTTTTTGCAAATGCGTTGGGGGAATTATTAAGCTTCTTGAACAATATTCCGATCTTGAAAGACATGCATGATTTGAGTTTTGGGAGGAAAGGTAACGCAACAAGGTCACCTTTGCGTTGCCCTTTAGCACGCGATCCTTCAAATACAGCACAAACTGGGAGCACCGGATGGGCTTCAGGGCGCGCGTTGCATTTTTTTGACCCCTTTAGCTGCAGTGTGCACACCTCCTGTAGTGGGCGTGAGTTTCTACGTTTGGGAGAAGCGGGGACAAACCCTTTCTCTAAATACGTCAAGTCTCCTTGAGCTTCGGGACACAAAAAAAAGCCAGCCTTCGGCGCTAATCCCGCATTTACTGCAGACCTCACTTGGAACGTGTCTGTCCGCTCCCCGCACCTCGTAGCAGGGTTGTTGCAGTGGGAGGCTCGTAAAAAGTTTAGATGGTTCCGGACCCTCCTAACGACACCCCGCCCCCTCACCCACTGCCTACGCCACATGCTTCCCCCTCTTTGCAAATATCATCTGATCTCCCAACATCTTATGCATTTTTGTGCCGGAATGTTTGTTGACCAACAAAACCTACCACTAAAATTCAGAAGTAGTTTGTAATTTTAGTAGAAGTTACTCGGAAAAAGTAATAAAATTACTAATTACCGAAATAAAAATGTAATTGGAAGTTACTATACTACTCAGAAAAGTAGTTAAACTACAGTAACTTGAGTAGAGTAGTTGAACTACTTACAAGTCTGCGCCGTATCGAAAGGGTGCCCGTATCGAACGGGTGCCGGTACCAAACGGGTGCCAGTATCCATAGTATCATTTGACCTGAACGGGACGACCATTTGCCAGCCTGCTCAAATTTAGGACGGGTAGACCATTTGGCAACCCGTTTAAATTTTTCATGTTTTTTTTAGAATACGAGTCTTTCTTTGCATTCTTATGGTAATGTATTTACTAGGCTCTCCAGTAGAATAATTTATTGAAGGCTCTATCATCGTTACGTTTGTGGTTTTATTGTAGGTTCCCTACTGAAAAAACGACAACACTTGCGTAACTTGTTTAGCACATGAGCTGTAAAATTGAATGCTCAATCATCGCGATGATAGTGAACCTCATGCGTCATGACATATTGCTCCACCGGATCCGATCAAAATCACATTTTATACAGTGAAAAAGGTGGAGTGATTATAGCGAATCAGGCAGAAATGCATAAGCAATTGTACTTGTATTTTCAAATGTCCACATGTATGAGTCTCCGCGCATGCATAAGCTCCACGTGCTGTAGACCTTCTGTGCATTGCTAATCTATTCTCTCTCGGTACAATATATGATCTCCTCTAGAATACTTAATCGAAGCAGGTTATCATCGTTATGTTTGTAGTTTTAGTGTCGGTTTTCAAATGAGCGGTAGAAAAAATAAACGCACATAAGAACGGTTTCCTGCCTCTTCCAATTATGAATTTGAAATGTTGTCTGCATATGCATATTAATTTAATAGCAACGTTTCACTTTTTATTTGTATTTGGGCCCTCAGCAGGGGCCGAAAAACGTTCATCAGTCATTGTAGTTGTCAATGGTCGCGTTTTTTGTCAAGTATGAATGTTCTACACGAACAGAAAGAAAATGGTTAACATCATTTTAGTTTTTCGCCAAATCACGTGCTTGTAGCAGTCTATGCAACGCCATGTGGGGCGAGAGAGTGCAACGTTTTCGACTGCTGGAATTTGTATAAAACACTGGCAGTGTATCAATTCACTCTAGATCAGTTGAAAGAAGCTTCAAAGGAACGCCTCACAATGAACAACAAGTGCCTTAGCATTCTTTTGCTCTTTCTGGTAATCTGTAAGTTCCTTTCGGCATTTACGTTATTTTAACTAGCACACAAAAATTGTGGTACGATGAAGATTTAAAGGAAGACTGAAGCGTTTCTGTATTTGAGGAAAGCACTTAAATCATCTCATTTGGCCTCCAGGATCACGAATCTGGAGATTATTTTTTTAATTTTTGGTGGACGCAGGCTGCAGAAAATAATTTTCGAAGTACCGCTGCATGAAGCTTTTAAAGGTGCTGTGCAACGCTATTGGGTAGGAACGTTTTTCACTTTACAACATCTTACTGGCACTAGTGGGACCCAAGAATACTCGAACGCAGCGCCACTGACCCAGAAGTGCCTTCGTCGCGTGGAATTTCAAGGATAAAAGCGGAGCTTTTATTACAGTCTCTCCTACACAAAACTTGATGACGGAGCCGTGGGGACAATGCCACCAATGCGATCCCCAGGCGTGCGTCATCAAGTTAGGCGATCCCCACTCTGACGATAATTAAATGCTGCTCGTACAGTGGACACGAAGATGCGTAGGCATTCGATCTTGGCTCGTCACAGTGAATGCCTCAACATCCATTCAGGTGGTGGCTGGTGCCCAGTCGCTGGGAGAACGGGAATAGCCGAACCTTAACAGTGCTTGGAACTCAGCGCGCGCCTTGTGCTCTGCCAACCCTAGCGCGTGGCTACGTTAAAAATTTTGGCGGGACATAATTCGCTCCAGATCACGTGGCCACCTTTTGTGGCTGCGAGTTGAGGGGGTGAACGGTGTTCGTGTTTCTCGTTTTTTTTCTGCGACTGCTGATTGCGTAGAGATAAAAAGCAACCTGTGTTTTTTAGGTAATAAATGACAAGGAATAGTTCTAAGCTGTATATATTGAAAGTATAAATTTTGTTTCATCGCCCCTTTAATTCCTTGTCCAAGCGTGACGTCATATTTCAAGTTTTCGGAATCTTTGCTCCCGCGCATCTTCAGTGCCTTTCAAGGCTATGCACGCGCACTCTTGCTATTTTCAAAAAAGCTTAAAAAAACACGTCACGACTATAGCTTGCAATTGCGCGCACTACCCACACGAGCGACACGCGCTTGGCAGCCGATAGATTTGGTCATGACGTAACGACTGGTCCGAGGCTTTTCGTGTTTTCTCGCATTTGGTCACATCTTCGGGTAAAATGAAAGTGATGTTAAAATTTACGGGGTAAAAATACTCTACAGTTCCCCTCTAACTCGCTTCTTTCAAATAAAACCTTCAGCTTCCCTTCGAAGGGGGACGGAAACGAAATGTTTGCAATTATTTGTTTGGTAAGATGTGATCTGTGTTGTGCCGGCAGCCCAGGAGCACTAGCCTAGGATAGTGGTTTTGAGGTGCCGGCCGAAAAGTTGAGGAAACTAATTTTAAAGCGAATTCATAGATATCAAAATTGCGCCTAGTGATGGTCTTTGAAGTTCCGTTGGAATACCGCCACGTCGCGATTTCCTAAGAAGCAGCGCCAGTTCGCGCAGTACAGCTCGCTCGTGGAGTTTCTTAGCCCTGAACGTGACTGGTCGGAGAACGCTAACGAGTCAACTACATTGTATATGTTAAAGCTTCCACAGTGCTTCTGCAACCTGCATTCCACACCCTCAAGATCGCCGTTTTTTGCAGACGATAGGTACGATAAATTAAAGCAGCGCGCAAAAAGACAGGAACAAGGAGAGTAGCACAGAGGACGAGCGCTCTTCTTATGTGATTCTCTTTCTGTCCCTGTGTTTTTGCGTGCTGCTTTTAATTCATCAAGCCACGAAACAACTCGTATGCATTGCTACCTAAATGGATAGGAGCTTAATATGAGGATGCGGGGACCTCTGCCAGGCCAACCATACGCTCCCACTCGTCCCCCCCAGGATACGCTGTGAATGACGAGCTCAAATATAGCACTCAGTGAATACCTTATATACATAGCGTGCAGATGTTGCCGTTGCTGCGAGCTGTCGGTTATTTGTACTTGTTGGTTCTCTGGAGCTACTACTTCGCGGTGCGAGACTAACCCGGTGAACCGAATGCTCGTGGCGCATTAAAATACCGGCATGGCCGCGAGTGACGTTAAGGGCAAGCTATGTATGGGTCATAGGGCGTACAGCCCTCGGAGATTAGTACTAGGCGAGATTGCCACACGTTGGCGCCACCAAGCGGCAACGCTCGCAAGTACACTACCCTTTTCTGGGGAGGCACTCTTGACGTCACGAGCGCGATACGCATTTCGCTTCTCGTTGAGCGACTTCGAAGCCAGAGGTAGTGAGCTCGCGGTGACGTCATTTCGTTTCTTACCCCTTTAATCTCAAGTGTAATACCCTCGTTACACGGGCACACTTAACTGAAGTTACACTGAGTCATTGTTAGCGTACAATACTTGCGGACAACATTATTCGGTTATGCAGTCAAAACCATGGGCGAACGTTCACTTGAGCATCTTGAGCAGCCATCTAAGCAGTGCACGCACGCTCTTCACTACTTCTGAAATAACTGTCCGAGAGTAGAGTGCGCTAAGTGTGGTGCCGCGTAACAGCAGTTAAAGCTGTTACGCGGCACCTTTGACGAAACAAAACTTGTCTGAAACTCAGTTCAGGCTGTTTGATTATCACTTTTGTGGCAGTTTTTTCGCCCGCGCCATTCAATAACAAAACACGTTTTCAGGTACGATGTTCACCATCGGAAACAGCAAAAAACATGGCCATGATGACAACTCTGGAAAACGAAACTGGGGGTCCGGCCCGAAGGGCTCACAGAACCCGACCGAGTGCCGCTCTCTGGGTCTCTCCGGCCGTCTGGCCATCGTCACAGGAGGCGCCAGTGGGATCGGAAGGAGCGTCTGCATGGTACTCGCTCGAGAGGGCGCCACCGTCGTCGTGGCGGACAGGAACAGGACGGGCTCCGAAGAAACCATAGAGATGCTACAAGGTACGTGAAAAATACGGATTCCAAAGGTTCCGTGTTTTCGGTAAATACCAATACACTCCGAAAATTTACCGCCGATACAGTTTCATAATAATTGGAAATTACCGAAAAACCCCGAAATAGAGAAAAACAAAATTAACCTACAGTTTTATTTTGTATTACTTCAATACTGAGCATATGGTACCCGGAGGACGTCTCCGACTGGTGCGTTTACCGCGTTCATACGTCATACGAGAATCACGCTGGCGCCGGCCGCGACCCTGGTGGCGTCACAGCAGAGTGGTGCATGTTGCAGACGCCTTTTCTGCAGCAGGTCACTCTGCAATGGTATACAGTCCACGGAGACTTCGGCAGCCAGGAGTAAGGACGCCGAGACGACAGCGACACTCGCGTTCTCCGGTGTTCTTTGCCAGCGTTTCTGCGACCAACCGCCGGGATCGCGACTTCCGACAGCGTGACACCCCTGCTTTTGTGACGTCATTTGTTACCACTTCCGGCACACTTTCGATGCAGGGGCGGAATCGGATGCTGAACACATCGGTTTGGAGACGCTTTCCAGACACCGTAATTAAACCGTCCGCGAGACCGCGTCTTTCTCGAGAACAAAACCATTTATCTCGTTTGTTTCTCTTTACGCTACTGGGACGTTTTCCAAGTGATTGTGTCACGCGCGTGCTGTCTTGGAGGTGGAGGAATCCCCTTCCCCGGTCCTATTTTCTTAAGCATAAGGTCCGATTAACGCCGAATTTTTGTCCGACACTGAAAATTGTCACCGGAAAACATCGAATGCGTTGAGCAAAATAACCCCGAAAAAAAACAAAAAAACATCCATATGTTAAGAAAAAAAAAAAAAAACTCGGAACCTTGTAATTTTTTTTTACAACCGTATGTTGTAATTTCTTCGCACTTTCGGGGCGTGGCGTTGCCGCGCATGCAAGCGAGAGCCGAAGCTTATTTATTCGATCAACGTCTTCTCTGTCATAGATGGGCGTAAGGTCTGATACTTTGTTAGGGAAATACATATGATGCCGCTCGTTTGCACTAGACGGTGCCCCTATAGAGCCAAGCTTTCCCTTCTTGGTGAAGATGCCCGCGTCCAAGAGCAGGCATGTGCATTGCACTGTCCGCGCTCCGAGGAAGAGGGTTACCGTCCGCGAACCGAGAAACCGAGTTCGCCGAGACAGCCGAGACGGCTCTCTCGGCGGGTTCTCGTGTACTCCACAACAGATGGCGCCAGCCGTGCTTCAAAATTCACAGGGAAGGCTCCGAGGCTGCGGTGCACCCAGCCGCTCAAACTACACAGAACATGGAAGCGCGCATTTTCACCGATTGAGATGTATTTCTCTAGTGAAATATTTGATGAAATTAATTTTTTACCTACAATTTTTACGTCTGATTCTCAACAAAATATAATGTATAAAAACAGCGCAAGAAACGACAACCAAAAAACAGACGGATTAGAAGAAATTCGCATGTCAGGGCAGCGTTCATCCTGTTTGCATGTTTTTTTTGCTCCGTCCGTGTTTTTTCCCGCAGTTTGTACACTATGATGAATGAATACCAAATAGCCCAACTCTCGACGTTACTTCTGTCTAGAATAGTGGACGCTTATCCATTCTTGAGACGGGCGATTGGCGCGCCGTATGCTTCAGCGAGCTGATCTGGTCGCCGTAATGCAGAAAAGGCGCTCTTCGCACTTTGCGGACATTTACACCGGATTGAGTTTTTATGAGTGTAATCAGTCATGTTACTCCGAATAAATAGGACCAGTTAGCCAGGCCCCCAACAGGGCGCGGGTAGAAATAACCACAGCGAAGTACAGAAAGAGTTTAGCTTACAAGGGCCCATCACCGAGTAGCGTGAGACTACATCTAAAGATGGTGCCTGGTGCGTGTCTCCAAATGGCATGTTTATAGCGTTTTTAAATGCTCTCCCTCGATTTCCTCTTGACGGCGTCATAGAGGATAATATTATTGCCAACCCCGATCTTGGCGGTGGATGAGCAGCGGAGGCGGATGCAGCAGACCCCCATTTTGCTGCAGGCATACCTCGGCAAACCTCACTCAAGAGGGCCCTCACTCACCCTCGCTTACCCTAATCTTCACGCGTGAGGTGAGAGTGAGTGAGTTTCTGAACCACGAAAATTCATGAGTGTGAGGGTGAGTGAGAATCGTGAGGTCGTGAGTGGTGTGAGGGGTGTGAGGATTGTGAGTGCGTGAGGGGTATGAGTACATGAGGGTCGTGAGGGCGGTGAGAGCGTGGAGGGCATCAGTGCGTGAGGGCCGTGAAGGGTGTGAGGAATGGGGGATCTGAGCTGAAATGAAGCGCTTGAGCTTGCTTGTGCAAGACAATGAGTTCTCTGTGAGGCCTGATTTCACTTGAAGGCGTAAGGAATTTGTGAGGGGTCGCAGCGGGTATTATGACCTCTCGCGGCATCTCCTGGGAAAAGGGGTTGACGCTCGCCTCGCAACAAGTTTGCCACGCGGATGCTTTGTGCGGTTTGATTATTGTCTAACGAGTGAAAAAGAAGGAGTTAGTGCGAGCTAAGGCTCGCTGCTCAGCGCTATTTGATAGCGTGGTTTGTGCAACGAGTGTTTGATTGGCAGTCTTCTTCGTTACGCTTGAGAGAAAAAAGGAAGCTGGTTCGGAATGGTCGGGAGTTCGCTCGCTCGCCGCTTCAGACAGCGAGGCTCCGCTGAACGGGCGGCGTTTTGCTGGTTGGCGGCATACCTCGGCAAACCTCACTCATGAGTGCACTCACTCACTCTCACTCACCCTCATCTTCACAGGTGAGGTGAGGGTGAGTGAGTTTCTGAACCTCGAAAATTCATGAGTGTGAGAGTGAGTGAGGACCGTGAGGACTGTGAGGGGTGTGAGGGCGTGAGGGCCGTGAGGGCTGCGAGTGCTGTGAGTGCGTGAGGGGTATGGGAGCGTGAGGGGCATGAGGGCCATGAGTGCGTGATGTTGAGTGAAGGGCTGAAGGTGAGTGTGAGGGTGAGGGTGAGTAAGGGGCTGAGGGTAAGTGTAGCTGTGAGGGTGAGTGAGGGGCTTAGGTGAGTGTGGCTGTGAGGGTGAGTGAGGGCGACCTAAAATGCCGACCTCTGGCTGCAGGTCGCTTTCCAGCTTGTCATGTATTCTACGGAAGCTTCAGTAGACAGGAGTTAGGACGCCGGGACGACAGCGACAATTTTGTTCTCTGATACTTTTTGCCGGAACTTCTACGGCCAACTGCCGGGAGTGCGATATCCGACAGCGTGACGCGCCGGCCTCTTTGACGTATAATTCTCTTAACGTTTGTTCCACCTTAAATACATGGGCGGAATAGGACGCCCATGCGTACGCTTACGTTGAGATCTACAAGGAGTCACCGGGATACCAATGCCTGAGATGAACCACGGCCACCAATTCATAAAGTAGGTCGACGCGCATATATGAAGCACGAAGGTCTCTAACTCGCAGTTGTCCCTAATGCGGAATAGCCAGTGATAGCCGGCTAAAACCAATGACGCCGCAGTGAATTGGGCTTGATTCTGCGCTGCTTTTACGCGTGATTATTTTAGGCGGGAAGAGCAAACGCATAAAGCGACGAACGCCAGGTGACGCGCTCGATTGGCGCCATCGGCTCGTAGCGTCGGCATCGCTCGGACTTGGTGGGAGACGGAGTACAGGCGACAATTTACCGGAACCACATTTATTGGCTGATAAATAATGAACCTTCCCCTGGTGTCCCTCTCACAGCCTCGTACAAGGGCGACCACCGGGCCATACACGTGGACGTTTCCAACTCGACCGCCGTTGACAACCTGTTCAAGAACATCACGTCTTCGTTTCCGACAAGAAAAGTCAGCATCGTGGTGAACAGCGCCGGCATCGTGGAAACACCGACGCCAATAGTAGAAACGGGAGACGCCGCATTTGACGACACAATCGCCACTAATCTAAGGGTGAGTCCAATGGAGATTTCCACTAGTCGTTGAACATGATGAAAAATCGCGCACAAAGAGACAAGGACAAAGAGAGGAAGGAACATTGAACACAGACGGGCGCGTTCTGTGATCCTTGCTCTTTTGTCCTTGTCTCTTTGTGCGCGATTTTTCATCATGTTCAACGTTCACCATCTCGCCCAGCTTACCACTTTACTACACTTGTCGTCTTCGTGTAAATTGATGGATTCCGCGACGGACCACGCATTTTGCGCAAAGCCGGTGCGCGCCCGACCCAGAGCAATGAAAGACAATCTTTCCTCCTGTATGATGGGCTAGAAGGGCAAGTATGACGATCGAACGGTCGAGAGAGCGCCCTCGATTCTTGCTTTTAAGAAGCAGCGTAATCGGTATGCTGGAGGCGGTGCCACCTTACCCTCCAGAGTATAGAAGAGAAAAAAAAATGCGAACAAAAATTGTTGGATTGAGCATTTCATTGGTTCAGCTGTAAATGGGAACATGACCAATTATATTTATTTTTTATTTACCCCCCCCTCGTTTTATTTGGAACCCAATTTCTAAAGAATTTACTGGTTTTGCTGTTGTGTCGCTGCTGCCAGCTTACATATAGCAGCATGGTGACAGTGCCACATGAGGTATGAAGCGTGGGACCGCTCATGGCCGCTAAAAGAAGTGAGCGGTCCACACACCACTTCTTCTATAGCCCACCATATATACCTCTGGGAGCGGCGTGTTGCTTCTGTGACTGAACGAATTTTCGTGCAAGCGAAAGGGCAACACAAACGCGATACGTCCTTCTATATTTCGGTAGGTCACAGGGTAGCAGATTTTTGAAAAGCACTGGAGTACGCTATTCTAAAAATATAGTTCAGAGTTTTACAATAGGGTCGGCTCAATGCTTTGTGTCCCCCGAGGAGCTTGGAGCGTTGTTCGCCTGCGCTGAACTTCTGCGCAGGCGCAGTTTCTGCTTATGCGCAGGTGCGACGAGCCAGTCTTTTCGGGGGACCTTAAGCCTTGGGGCCCCAATTCTAAAACTCTTTATATTGCTTTTACTTTTCCTTGTCCTCAAAACAGGACAATCAATCGATTTCTTTATCTCGCAGGGAACGTTCCTGATAAATCGAGAGTCCGTGCGGCACATGCTGGCAAAGAACGTCACGGACGGCGCCATCGTCAACATCGCGAGCATCATTGCAAAAACGGGCTTTCCAGGAGTACCAGCCTACTCAGCATCCAAGGGCGGTGTCATCTCCCTGACCAAGGCTGTGGCCCTCGAAGTGGCCAGCAAGGGAATCCGTGTCAACGCCATTCTGCCGGGTCCTGTTGACACTCCCATGCTCGTGAGGTTGCCTGCAAACTTGGTGGCCATCTTCGTTGATCAAACTGCTCTCAAGCGCAAGGCACGACCCGAAGAACTGTCCGAGACGATTGCGTTCATGTGCAGCCCGAAAAGTAGCTTCATGACAGGAGCGGCCGTCGATGTCACGGGAGGAATAATTGCGTAACGCTTTCCTCTTCCGAACAAATAAAAGTTTGGTAGAAAACGTAAAATTTTTTATTGTGTGTTGTTTGCTGTTTTGTAAGGCCTTGTTTACAAATATGAAATATTGCCATAAACACTTAATGGAAACTAAAAAAATTTCTTTAATAGGCATGGATAGGACGCGTAATATTGTAATTGATCCACGAAACATTTTTTCCCGCAATATTTACGCAGTTAGATACAATTTAGGTGGAGGTCTCGGCCCACGCCGTCTAGAAGGCGAGGCTGTAGTGCTGACATTTTTGCGTCACCAGCGAAGGCCAACGCCGGACAGGTTGGAAACGGGCGCTGCGGCAGCGCTCGGTTTTGAGTCAAGTTTGTGCCGAACGTTGACGCAATCGTCGTGCTCAATCTGTGCCAAGCGTTGGCCTTCGCTGATGACGACATCTCTATCAGCACGACGGCTTTGTCAGCTAGGAGCTGTTGTCTCGGCCCGCTCTAAGCCCCTCCCACAAATCAGTGGCCCCGCCCATTACTACTGGATTATTTGGCTGCTCGGCCGGTCACGCTGACAAGTCTAGTGTTTCCCTTTCGCGACATCCGGTGCCTCTAGCCTGGCGTCTTACACCGCAGTACTAGTCCTGCGAGAAGACGGGCGGCAGCCTTCGGCATTGTCTGCTATTCCACCATCATCTATCGTCGTCTGCAATGCCCTTAAGACGAGGACATGAAAGCTGCTGCGTCGGCGTCCGTTTTCGCATTCGTTGGTCTGCTATTCCGCTTCATGTCTAAAAACGTCTGCAACGCTCGCTAAACGCGACCATGAAAGCAGCGTTCTAGCGTTCCATCATGTCGACAAGCAACGGTGCAGTGCAAGCGTCTGTCAGCGTCTGTCGATATGCGGTAGAAAGCGACGGAGAGGGCTCAAAAATTCAAGAAATAAATATGCAGTCCTTCCAGCTTTTTTGTTCTTTTTACATTGTTTTTTGCACGGCATCCGCAAGCAAGGTGGGTGAGCGCAAT